>JAQZBX010019285.1:0-33918 GCA_029593785.1 Cabassous unicinctus
CACTTGGAGGTGGAGTGGACATCACCATCCCAAAACCCCCAGGATTGGGGGAAGAGCTATGGACTAGAATGGACTTGGTGGTGTTCTGTCGTATATTGTGATTCAAGCAATGGAAGAAATTGTAACAGTGAGGTGGAGACAGTGGCCACTGGACATTTTCGGGGCAGAGAGGGGAGAGGCAGTCGAAATACAGGGGTTTATTGGGACTTGGGGGTTGTCATGAGTGGCATTGTGGCAATGGATGTAGGCCATTTTACATCAGCATGTGCCACGCAGGGCTGTGTGGGGGAGAGGGTGGTCTATGATGTGAGGTGCGGTCTATGCTTGGTGGCAGAGCCCCAGGATCTGTATATCCATTGTGGGTGATGTTCCACACTGATGAAGGATGTTGGTGTGGGATGTTGTGGGAGGCGGGGAACATGGGAATCCTTGTAATTTCTGAGTAATAATTATGTAATCTAAGCACCTTTAATATATATATATATATATATATATAAAATAACATTTATGTAAGAAAATACACATATATGCATATATATTTGTATATCATTTTACAAATATTGGTATGTACTGTGAAAAATCTTGATTTTTATGAACAATAAAAAAAAAGAAAGTGTACTAGTGAAAACACTATGAGTTAAATACTTCATGAAGTGTATTCTAGAAGATAATTAAGAAATTTATATGCAAAAATGTTTTGTTTGATATTTCTTAGAAATTCTTCCATAAAAACAAAAATAGTCCTTAAAATTTCAAAGGAAAGGACAAGATATCCAGTGCAGATTTTACTATGAAAAAAACTAACTTTTATTTGTTGGATATAAAGAACCACTTATGTTCTATCTAGATTCTTTAAAACATCATTGTATTTCTACTGTTTAACAGTTGATGAGGAATAAGAATCTTACTCATTATGTTGTTTACACATATAAAATTGTGAAATATGTAATTCCTAATACCCTTTAGGTAATAAGGAGTATAGAAAAATCCCTGAACTGTCTCATATATCCAAGGCTCTTTATTCAACCATCATGATACACTATGGAGGAGTAGTCAGAAGGTATACTTAGCAGAGGAAAATTTGACAAATTCTAGAGAATGAGGAGAAAAAAACAATCTGAAAAGATGGAGAATAGTTAGGAAAATTCTAAGGGTCAATAACAAAGCATAGATTTGATAAAGAAAATGAAAACAGTTGAGCATTTTGTTTGGGCCAATAACCTATCCTTTAGTTCAATACTATGAACTTAGTGCCTTAGTATTATTTTCACTGTTTAATAAATTATGTTCTTGAAGGAATTTCTTTTCTTTATAAAAAATGAGGATGATAGAATAAGTCAAACATAATTGCAATGATTATTACAGAAAAACAATTTGCATTACATATTTGGCAAAAACACACAAAATGCATATGAATATAACCAATGTAGGAAAATCAACATTATTATTATTCACATAAATGGTAACAAAAACAATAAAATATTTTTGCAATGACAAATGAAGTATATAAGTAAAATAATCATTGTATGAAATCTAACATATTTCTGGTTATAACACTTTAATTCTGTTTTTCATATATGATAATTATAAGTATGGGAATTGGAGGTCTACTAATTATTTTATCATTGAAAAATAGTTATGATTCAAACAAGATTGGCTTATGATTGTAAATGGTTCAAAATTACAAATAGAGGAATTGTAGTTAGAATAGTTACTTTAAATGAAGCAATTTCAAAAAATATAGAAAAGCATATAAGGTGGTAATTTGGATAGAATGTTAGCCCTTCATACATATTGGGAATCATTTCTGTTGGAAGATATGACACTTTATAGAAGGTACATTTCAGGTGGAATATTTTCTTAGAAACTCTTAACTGGTAAGAATGTGAAGTAGAGTAACAGCTAGAGAAATCAGACTATAAATTGACAAAAGGAAAATGGAATCAATAAGATTTTGAATCAAATAACCATTTTATGGATGTTGCTGCAAAGGAAGAAAGGACCTTTTCATGTCTTATGGAACACTGCAAAGAAATAGTGATAGGAATAATCTATCTGGTCTCATTGGAATTAATATCATTTTTAGAAGACCTCAGAAACTTGACTAACTTTGTTACTTAAACAGTTTTTTAGTCAGCTGGCCACAGAACAAGATATATCAGAACTCATCCTAGTCATGATAAGTGTAGAGAATCAGTATTAAATGTAGAAAGTTCATAAAAATTGCCTGATACAGAGACTCTCTTACAGAGTATGTCTGGAAAAATTTTTGATGTTGAATAAAAGAAGTCAATGATTGGGCATTTCTAAGAAGAGTTTGAAAAGATATTAACAGACATATTGTGCATGTGAAAATAAATGAAATGTTTATGAGATTACTCTTATTTTAAATTACTTTATGATTCTCTGATTCTATGAACACTGAAATTAACATACATCAACAGAGTTAGGAAAAAGCATAAAAGAAATATATGCATTCCCTGATTTCTATATAATGTGTTTTGCTCATTTCCTCTGTGTTGACACAAAATTTGAAAGAATTTAAATTATATTTGAGATATGTAATTAAATTTGCATCTATTTTGTGACTATTTAGTGTTTTATTACCTGTACATTTTTATTATTTATTCCATGATGTGAAGTTTACATCATTGTGTCTTAGTTTTTCATATTCAATAATATATTTATATAATTTCTGCATTATTCTTGAAAATATTTTCCAAATTTCCAAAAGGTTGTGGAAAAAATTGGGATGATTTTGAACAAAAAACAAAGAACATCATATGAATAAGACCATACCTTATTCACCAAGTACTTCAGCAGATGCCTGTGCAATTGGGAAAGCTTCAGGGTGCAGTCACTGCCAATAGGGGATAGAATATTGAGAGATTTGGTTTACAGAAGCCTACTGTTTAAAATGCTCTCTTAGCACTCAGTCTTATACTGTGTCTGGGCTTAGAAATAAAATTATTAGAAACAGAGTCAAGTGAGGAATTAAGGACATGATAAGGATTAAGAACTGTAGCTCTTGCTAATGTTGGAAATCTTGAAGAGTTGCTTATTTTATTGAAAATGTGAGCTATTAAACACTGGCCTTCAACAAGGATATGGTTTGGAAGCTTTTCATCCCTTTATGAGCTAAGGATAAAAAATGTATGCAGTACTCAATTTATTCAAGCTTTATGCAACATAAAGGAAAAGGAGTTACTGAGGAGAGAGAGAATTTTCTTCCTACAGTAACTGGATATTGCTTAAGCTATGTGATTCACTTTTCACACCAAATGAGAAATAAAAGCTTACCCTAGTGAGTGGATGTGCTTGAGCAGTTGGGTACCTGCCTCCCACATGGGAGGTCCAGGGTTAGGTTCCCAGTGCCTCCTAAAGAACATGAGTAGATACTGCAACCACTGCAGATGTCACAACCACTGCAACCTGTAGACACCACAACCAGCAGATGCTGCAACCAGCAGATGCCACAAACAGCAGACTGGTATAGCCAGTGGAGATCTGATTTGGCTCAGGCAGTTGGACACTTGCTTCCCACCTTGCTTCCCAGGTTCAGTTCCTAGTGCCTTCCCGAGAAAAGGAGCAGACACAGTGAGCAGACAGACAAGGGAGACATCAGGAAGGGGTATAAATAAATAAAAATAAAAAAATAAAACTTAAAAAAAAAAAAAGCTTACCCTTTCCAGATGGAAAGAGTTTTATTATTCTGGTTCCTAAAAGCTTAGCTAATATTTTGGTGGCTAAATAATACATTACCATTTAATACCTAAGAAATGAATAACAGCAAACCAGCCTTTGTGCTTTAAAATCCATGCTTAGAAAATATTCAGCCTTAAGGAACTTACCATCATTTAACTTAAGCTTTCAACCTGCAACTGGTACAAAGAACACAACAGGCTCATTATGGCTCAGGACATTTTATTCATTAAATGCAAGTGGGATTAATACCACAAACCGTATGTTACCCAAAAGTATTAATCCTAGTGAAAGTCTGAAATGTGTTTATATTCATCAAATTTCATTTTTATACTTCTATAAATAAGGATTTCATAATGCAGTTTTTAAAAATTAATATTTTAATACCTCAGTCATCTGAACAGCTGTTTTCTGGGGAAAGACAAATTTGGCCAATTTTATACTTGGGTAACACTCCTAAAAATTGATAATTGCATTTCCAGATCTATGCCGGAGTAAATATGCCTTTAATTTTCACATCCTTTGATTTATATATAATTTATATTATACGTAGAGTTACAGTACAAGAATTCCCCTCCAGACATTTGAATATGGAGAATCATTGGTTTCTAGTCCCCCAAATCTACTACTCTACTGATTCTCCCTCCTTTCACTTTCTCTCTAAAATTTGGTATTTTTTCAATCTTTTTCAGGTGTTCCACATTGGTATTTCTGAGTGTGTATTTTTAATTAATGTACCTCGTATAAGCTAAGCTATATTAGTCCAAAGATGTAACTTCTTCTTCCCTGAAGAATATTTTCTTAGGATTTTATTTTTAAAATTTTAATTGTAAATTTCCTTTTCTTTCCTTTTTCTCTCATTGCTAACCCACTAGGACTTAGTAGGGACATCTATGCCTTCAATCTCACATTCCTATTTTTAAACAAACATTTTGTTTTTTTAATTTCCAAGACCACTGAAAGCATATTCAGACCTTTTCATCCTAAGCATTTAATAAATGTGTGAAGATAACTAGTTAGGTAAATAGAATATTGACAAAATGGATATAATACGATTTCATGTTTTTATCTCAGAATTTGGGCAGTCATTTATTTCTTCTGTATTTTCAAAATATATGCATTTTATTTATATAGTATGACAAATGCACTTCAATTCTTTTCATTAATACAGCAAATAATCTTTTAAAAACATATTTTATTAGAGAAGTTTTGATATTACAAAACAATCATTCATAATGTGCAGAATTCCCACACAACACCCTTCCACCAACACCCTGCACTGTTGTGGAACATTTGTTACAGAGTATGAGAGAACATGATCAGACTGTTACCACTAACTATGGTCTATAGCATAGATTTAGTATATTTTTCCATACCCTCCTATTATTAATTAACACAGTACCTTCTTTGACATTGATGCAAGAGTATAACAATACTGCTGTTAACTATATAGTCCATAAGTTACCTTAATTGTATTTTCCCCATGCATCTCCATATTCTTACCACCTTGTAATAGCGATGTATATTTGTTCTTGTTCCAAATGCTCTTTTCAATGCTTTAAATTGTATTTATACAAATATATATATATATATATATATATATATAATTTCCCAATAATTCTCTTTACTCTGAGAATTATTTTTCTCTTAATGAAAGTATACAAAATCATATTATATCTCTTTGAGTGTTTTAACTATAGGTTTTATAATGTTCCCTTGTTGTTTTAAGTGTCTCAGAATATTTTGAGCCATTTATAATGTTTTTATGTTACTTTTCTTTCAAAATATAGCTTTCTCATATTGCTTTGTAGTCCTGATCAGACTGTTCAAACTGTACATAAGTCAACTAAAAGCTGCTTCTGATATCTGTACCTTGAATCCAAGTGGCTGGTGAGTTCTGCTTCATGGTATGCAGGTGAGGAGCTGGCAGCAATATATAGGAGTCCTTTCAATTATACATTGGAGGACACATTCGTCACAGGCTGTAATACAAAAGGCTGTCGGTTTTCCTTTATAATTTACTCAATATCTATTCTAATAGAGAAACACCCTCATATACTTTTAAGTTTGCACATGACTGGCTGCTGACGACTTCTGGTGTTAACAGGATAAAGCTAAGGGAGACAATGCTTCCCTCTCCCATAGACTCCACATTTCTGATTTTAACATGGACAAATTCATCTGTCCCTCTTTCTGCTTCCATTTATACTCTTACCTAACACTTCTACCCACAACCTTAGATACCAAATTTCCTATGTTGTCCTCTAAAATACATTAAAATCAATTCACAAATACTTTACCATTGTCTTCATAACTGATGTTCTAAATTTGTACTTTTTACTACTATTTTGGTGGTTTTTTGACCATTAATCTTAGACTTAAAGTCTATCGAAGATTTTAATGAAAAATAGTATATAAAAAATGCTTGCATTTCACCCAATTATAAACTTATTCTTGAATAGATAAACAGATGTCTAAAATACAATGTCAAACTATTTTCTGATCTGGTTCTACCAATTAGTGAGAGTTTTCTTTGCTCAATTTCCTCATCAATATTTTATATTGCCGGATATTTAAATTTTTTTTGTATGCTGAAAATTTTCTATTTGTGTTATGTGTGTTTGTGTGTATGTATACAGTTTGGTGGTTCACCAGAGAGTTAAATATATAATTGATATAGGACCTACCAAACCACTCCTAGGTATTCACACAAAAATATTGAAAGCAGGGTCTCAGACATATTTTAACATGAATATTAATAGTGGATTTATTCATACTTGGCAAAATATGGAGGCATCATAATTCTCCATCAACCAATAAATGGATAAACAATATGGTATATACATGCAATGGAATGTCATTCAGGTGTTAAAAGAAATAAAGTTCTGATATATGCAATAACATGGATGGATCTTGAAGGCCTCATGTTCAGTGAAAAAAACAGAAACCAAGGGACTAATATGACTTCACTGATATAAATTATTAGAATTAGCAAATTCATAGAATCAGAAACTAGAATATAGGTTACCAGAATACAGGTTAGGGTAGGGAATTGGCAGCTAATTACTAGTTAACAGAGGTGCAAAGTTACTGTTTGGAGTGAAGGAAAACTTGGTAATGGATGATGATGATGGTAGCACAACTTTGTGAATGTAATAAACACTACTGAAATATATATTTGTAGATTAGTCAGCCAAACAGGTGCTGATGCAAAATACCAGAAATCTGCTGGTTTTTATAAAGGGTATTTATTTGTGGAAAACACAGTTACAAGTCCCTAAATAGTACAAACCAAAGCTACTTCCTCACAAAATATCTGTTGCCATCTGCTGATGCAAGATGGTAGGCAATATCTGCAAGGGTTCACCTTTCCTCTTTCCTCTTAAGACATTATGGGCCCACCTTCTTCTGATCTCAGCTGTAGGCTGGAGGGCTCATTTCTTTCCAGCTCAGCTGCTCTCTTCTCTTCACAAGTTCAACTATAAACTATCAGGCAAATGGCTCATCTCTCTTCTTTGGGCCACAGGATCCACTTCAGCTTATTTCTTTCCCCTGTCATTTTGCTATAAGCTGCAAGGAGAAGCCAGACTGCATTTTCCACATTTAGTTTGGAAATTTCCTTGGCTAAATCTCCAAGTTCAAAATTTTCAAATTCTGTCTTCCATATTACATCAGGAGTCAACCTTGCTAAGTTTGCTGGAACTTTAAAACATGGGTCACCTTTTATCAATTTTCCAATAATAGTTTCATCATTTCCTTCTAAGGCCTTATCAGAAATAAATTTAGGCTCCATATTCCTATCAATAGTCCCTTCAAAGCAATCTAGGACTTTTCCATAAAGAATCTCACAATTCTGCCAAAAAATACCCTTTACACATATATAAAACTGTGCCAACATTTTTGTTAATTGTAAATCACCACCTGACTCTCAGTACCAAATTCTGTATTAGTCAGCCAAAGGGGTGTTGATACAAAGTGCCAGAAATCTGTTGGCTTTCATAAAAGGTATTTATTTTGGGTAAAACTTAGTTACAAGTCCCTAAAGAGTACAACTCAAGGTTACTTCCTCACCCAAAGTCATTTGTCTCATGTTGAAGCAATATGGTGGGTGATAACTGCAGGGGTTCAGCCTTCCTCTTTCCTCTTAAGGCTCCATAGGCCCAGCTTCATCTGATCTCACCTGTAGATTGGAGGGTTTATTTCTTTCCACCTCATCTGCTCTATTCTCATCATGAGGTCAGCTGTAAACTGTCAAATGAATGGCTCATCTCTCTTCCCAGGGCTGTAGGAACCTCTTCCGTGTCTATGGAGCTCTCTTTTCTAAGGGATTTTCTTCTGTTTGTCTCCTTGTGTCCATTTATATAGCCCAGAGTCGGGGGGCAGGGACTCAAACTGAGTCACCCTAATGATGTGGTTGAATCAAAGCCCTAATCTTAACATAATTTAATCAAAGTCATCCCAGCTTAATCTAGTACAATCAAAGGGCTTCACACCCAGAGGAACTGACCATAATTTGTCTTTTTGGAATTCATAAATAATCTCAAACGGTCAGAATTTGAAAGTAATTAAAATGGAAAATTATAGGTGATATATATGTTACCAGAAAAAAAATTAAAGGAAAAACATATAACTACTGTTCAACTCAAAGCATGAACCCTAAGATAAAATATAGGCTATAGATAATAGTATAATTATAATAATATTGTTCTATCAATTGTAACAAAGTTACCATACTTATGCAAAATGTGAATAAGAGGGAATATTGTGTTTTGGGAGTTATGTGAGAACATTTTAATTTCTTCATGATTTTTCTGTAAACCTTCAAATACTTAATAAAAAATATATTGAAAACAACTGCTGAAATTAGTTGTTAATGATAAAATTTGAATTCAAGTGACAATTTTATTTTTAGAAAAACTTCTGTCCTCCCTATGATCTTCATGGCTTCCATATTTTTTAACTATTGCTAAAGACATGTCTGATAGGACTGTTGATTATATTAAAAGATGAAATTTGTTTTGGTATTGTTAAATGAAATATGTCATATTTCTTAGATATGCTTCACTCTGTGAACCAATATTTTCTAGGTGAACACTATATGCTTTTACAAAAGAATGAATGAAGTTATGAGAATTCATCTACATTGAAGTAAAGCAGGATTAAGGAAATTATCAAAAGAAATTATCACTTTTTCCTCCCAATAATTTTATTTTACTCTGAGGCAGTAACAATTTTTTTAAATGTATTATTGCATTAAACTGTAAGGGCCTTATTACTTTTAATAAATTATATAAGCAGTTATACATATTTCAATTATAATTTCTATTACAGTAATTTCAATAGACACAAGCCACAGAATTATAAGTTATTCAGAGTTTTAGAGTGTAAACTGTCCCTTAAACTAAAAACTATAACAGATGATTTATTTAAATTCTAGTAAATTATGTTATACAATATTTCAGGGAAGCTCAGTAGGATAATTTTGTATGTATTTTGTCTACCATTACCCACTTTTGATGCTATATCTCGATGAAAAAATGCTATGCCTTTATTAGATGCCCAGTCATCATTTTCACTCACACTCCTCTCCAGATGGTAAACCTGCCCAGTACTTTTATGCATTTAGACTCTCTCTGGATTATGCTTACCACATCAAGGAATTTTTAAAGCTTCTGTCAAACTGAAATCTTGAAAGTTTTGGTTTTTTGCTCTACAAATGCATACAGAGACTGAGAAGATAGAGTGATGATGAAAGCAGGTAAAAATTTGGTCTGAAGGTTTGCAGTACAGGTAAAACCAAAAATGTCCTATGATAAGTCCAGGGGGATTTCTGCTTTCATAAATTTGAGTTTTTATCTCTACTACACAGCTTGTTGCTCCTCTCACAGCTCGTTGATGTCCTAAAGGGAGATGTGGATGCTCCAATTTTTGCCTTTATTTCTAAGACATTCCTAGGAGTTCCTTAGCCTGTCCCATATTGTTATTAAATACAGATTGATAACTATCAATAAGAGTTTTCAAACAATAAAAAATCAGCTACTTTCCTTAGAAATGCTTAAGGGTGTACCAACTAACAATTTAAGGGGTATCTAACTTTAATTGTCTTATTCATGTGCAGGGGTTTCTTTAAAACACTTTTGTTAAGAGTCCCCATCTGTGCAAGAACCTCTCTAACTGCTCTCTTTTTAAAAATACATTCTAGCATGCATTCCAGTTTTTAAATATAGTAGCGCCTGATCAATGTTTGTTTATTTTTGGTTTTGTTGCAACTTTTAAGCAGTATATAATATTCCTTAATGTCATGTTAGTCAATATCCTAAGATAATATAATTTTATTAGGATTTGCATGTTTTATGGATCTATTATACCTAAATTATATTTATAATATGACAAAAATTAAAAATATATTGAATCATCTATCATTTATGAATCTTTTTTTAAAATACATCTTTACCAGTCAGAAGTTAAAAGAAAACTTGCCTCTCTGAAGCCTGAAATCACCATTTCTCCAGGGTGTCTGAGAGATATGACACATACCTGTACTTTAAAAAGAATAACCACGTGCATAAAGAATATCAAAGCAAAATTGTTCATGTGTTTTAAGATAAATATGGATGTTATCTGCACAATGACTTCTTGAATTACATTGAGTGAAGAAAGAAGCAGGATCACCAATTTTGTAAACTCTCTATAAACTGTGCAAAAGGTATTCATGTTACAGGAGATACACGAGTTTCCTTATTTCTCAGTTATAATTGTATGTTATAATTTATGCATGTCTTTACAATGGCTAATGAAAAATACACTCATATAGCTGTGATATGTCTAAAGATCACTATTATTTCTGCCCCATACTATAAATAGATACTCAGAGTATGTCTGTATGTTTCTGATTCTGGTTTTATTATTGGTGATTAGTTTTAAAAATGATACCATATGATATGTATGTGCTTTGAAGAAAGAATTTAAAATTTTGAAGATATAACAGAAATCAGAAATCACCAAGAAATTTAGCTAGTGCAAGCACAAGAAATGAAATATAACTTGCACTACTTTGTAAAGGAAACCTAAATAATTCAGAAGCAACAGTGAATTTCAATAATGATCAGTCCCCATAAGCAAAAATAATCCTGTAAACATAAATGGAAATATCAAGATAACCAGTGAAGTTTTTACCATGAACAATTTCTTATATTCATTTGCTGGATGTCATGAAATAGATATGCTCTATGTATAGTTTTAATTTATTTTTATATTTCATGTTTTCAACAATCCTTACATTACAGAAAACCCACTTATTTTGTTTATTTTTCCAGATTTTAAAATGTTAAGGTAAATAATTTCTAAATATATCTGAAGTAATGAGGAGCAGGGGTGAGACCTGCCCTAACACCCAAAGTTATTCCATTTAACCATCCTGTGCACTCTGATGTTGTTGAAGCTGTATGGTAAGTTTAACATATGGAAACTAAAAAATTTGTACAAATAAGGAGAATGATGTAATCTGCAGAAAGGAAGAAGGAAATTTCTAAGCATTAACAACAATGAGTGGTTTTAATAAAGAAAATTAGAAAGTCATCAAGAATTTTTTTTATGTCCAATAACCAACCCTTAGGTCAATAGTGTGGACTTATTCACTGAGTAATTTTTTTTTAATTTAATAAAATTCTCAGCTTAAAGCACTTTTTATACTTCATAAGAAATCAGGATGATAGAATAAACAAGCATAAATTAAAGGTTATTAAAGAAATCCAATTTGCATATAGTATTTTTAAAATATATTAGAAATCCATATTAATATAGTCAATGAAAGTAAATAAATATTATTATTACTATTATCCATGCAAAATGTTTCCCAAATTGTATAGATTCTTTTGTAAATACAAGTGAATTATATATACATAAAGTTAGTAAAAATACAAATTCTAAGATTTTATATTATCATCCCTCTATTCTAAGTTTCCAACATGTAAAAATATATAGCTCTGAAATTAGAAGCCTCAATATAATTAGTTTAGGAATGGAAATACAAGACTGAAACAATTTTTCTTTATGATTTTGAATGCTTCAAGTCAAGCACAAGTAAAATAATTGTGACTACAATACCTGTTTTCAATGAGGATATTTCAGTAAAATCTAGAAATACATGTGCACAAGATATCTCTACAGAATTTGAGTACATCACCAAAAATTGAAATTCATGCCTGATGTAAGGAAGGGTGTTTTGAGGAAGAGTAATGTCAGGTGGTATGTTATGCTTAGATACCATGTGCAGGTAAGAAGGTAAATTAGAGACAGTAAAGGAACACTTGTTACATATTGTGATAGAAAAATAGAATTGATTAGAATTCTATTCAATCGAAGCAAATATTTTATGGACATGTTACAAAAGAGGAAAGAAAGGGCTCACACATCTGTCTTGTAGAACAAATTAAATGAAAGGGCAGTGAGACATAATCATTTTGGTCTTATTTGGATTCAATTCATTCTCAGAAAAACCTCATACCATTTGTTAAGTTTCTTACAGAAACAGTATCCAAGACATCTGGCAAAAAATAAGGGGGAAATAGCCCTAATTATCCTAGACACATTGTGTAGGAATAGAATCAGCAATAGCTGTAAAGTGTTCAAACAAATGGAATTTTGTAGATTATCTCTTCTGGGGTTTATCTGGGATGATTATTTACAGAAAAGAATAAGAAAATAATCTCCATATGTGACCCATTATTTACACAATTTATTGTACTGAAATAGTGTAAATATGACTCAAAAACTAAAAAGACTTCATTTTATTTTAAAATATTTCATTAAGTTAGATTATCTGGTCCTATTAATTTTGAAATTATACTATATCAGTTCAGTTAGAAAAGAAAATGAAATGGGAAATTCATACATTCTTTGATTTCAAAATAGTCTTTTGTGCATTTCCTTCTTGCCATGCATTGACATCAATGATGGCACTGTATTTGATAGTGATGTGGATTGCCTCCATTTCACTTTTATCATATTCTTAATTTTATACTTTGACAACAAATTATAACATTTTAGAAGATATAGAAAACCTGCCCATCTTCACAGAATTCCCTCTCATCGATATCTCAACCTCTCTGGAGCTCCAAGTCTTGAAAAGTCTGCTGTTCTTGTGGATTTTCTGGGAGCCATGGCTGGGAATCCTCTAATTGTTACTGTCATTGTAACTAACCCTCATCTGCTTCTCCAATGTACTTCTTTATTGGCAAATCATCCCTCATTGATGTTTGCTGCATTTCAGTTACTGTTCCCAAATTGATTGTTAATTCTCTTATAGGAGGTAACTTAATTTCTCTCCCAGCATGTGCTGCTCAGATTTTCCTGTTTCTTCTGTTTGGAACCACAGATTTGACCTTACTTTTGGTGATGTCCTATGATTACTATGTTGCCGTCTGCCACCCTCTGCACTATGGGCTCACCATCACCCCACATCTATGCACACAGGCATCTGGTGGCTAATGGGGAGGGTTGGTCTATTCTGCTATCCACACAGGTATCATGATCAGACTCCCATTCACAAAGTCAAATATGATCTATCAATATTTCTGTGATGTACCTCAAATTTTGAGGATCTCTTCTTCAGGTGCTCAGTTTTGTGAGTTTATGTATGCAGCTATAAGGACTTGTATTGCCTTAGTATGTTCTGCCTTTTTGTTTAAGTCACATATTGATATATTTTCAATGGTGCTTCAGGCGCATTCTGTGAAAGTTCATAACAAAGCCCTATCTACCTTTACTCCACTGTTGGCAATTAGCCATTTGGTTGCAATTTCTTCATTTACTGCTGTCTTTAGTCCCACTACAAATAAACCACCTTTTAGTAATCTTCTCATGGCCATGTTCTACAACACAGTGCCCCCATTCACAAACTCCATCATCTGTAGTCTATGGAACAGAGAGGTTAACACTGCTATACAAAGAATGTTCCACAGACATATTAATTTAATAGGCAGTGGTTTCTTGAGTTTAAAATTCTGAAAAAATTGAAAAAAAAGTTTAATTTTTATTGATACATAATGTTAAATTTGAATCTATCCCTGTAAAATATGGTGAGGTTTTTTTTGCCTGGATATATCTTTTTGTTTTATGCATATGTGATAATGAGCTATACACATGTGCCCTAATATTGCAACCCCATACCTTTGTGTAATTCACACTTTCATTTCGACCATGTTTTCCACTTTTTTTCAAATGTTTTGTATAATGTTCAGGATAATTTTGAACATGAGATATCTCCAAGAATGATGTCATATGTAGATAAACACAGATGATTATTTTAATGGTTGCCTGTACATTTGAGAGAACTTCCAGGTACAGGATACTACACTCTGGAAGAGATTATTCAGTGTTTTTAATTAGAGAAGTCAAATCAAATTTTATATTAGCATACACTTTTATACAAGAATCTTCACCAAGCAATAAGGTGATTAGACTTGAGACACAAAGCTGCAATATTACAGACACAACATAAAGATATAGCACTGAGATTCATGCTAAAGTTACTTCCCTATTGAAAGACAAAGTATAAAAAAAAACCTGGCCCTCAACACAGAATTCCATTTGGAACCTTAGTCTCTCTCTCTTTTCTCTTTCTGAAAAGGTGCATGCCATGTTCATTCAAGCTCAATGCCTGATGTAGACTAGTTAACAGAGTGGATTGAGATGTAGCCAAAAAAAAAAAAATGGAATTGAATCTTACATGCATAGTACTAAATATTCATATAGTATATGAAACACTTTCCCCTCCAAAACATTAAAAAAAACTTATTCTCTCAATATGGAATGAGCTTTATTTTCCTGATTCTCATATCTGAGCCAGCATTCTGATGGTTAACATAATTTACCACTTTATATTTTAAAATTGAATCCCATGAAGAATCCATACCTTGAAAATTTTCAGTGTTAAGAAACTAATGCTCATAAAACATCAGGTGGCATCCTGCAACTGGTAAAGAGAAAAGCTGTGCTCATTAGGCTTAGTTTCTACTATTCAGAATAAAAAAAATAATGCATGAATATCACAAGTCTAACATGAAAAATAATACTGATAAAATTCTGAAATGAATCCCTATCCCTCCAATGACTCACATAAATCATTTTATTTTCAGTAATAATTGAAGAATCCATCATGTTTCTTTCAATATAATTTGTTACTACCTGGGTCTCTGATACAACTATTGTTTTGGAAAAAGAACACTGTCCAATTTTGTATTCATTAACAGACTTTTTAAAATTTATAGCAATTACATACATATTATTTATATTTACAGATAAACTTCTTTATCATTGCATATGGGATTATGCCCTTTATTTTGTATGACCTCCTGACTTATATTTCAATTTATATTTAGGCTTGTAGGTGGATTTACTGTCCAAGTTATTATCATGAATATATTTGATTATATAGATCCATAGATTTCTAATTTCCAGTATTGTGATAAAAATTCTAAGTGTTCTATGTCCATTTGATTGTCTCTCTATAATTTTATAATTTTTTTTAATGGATTTCTGAAGTTCCATACTGATTGACCTAAGCATTTTTTCTTTTTTTGACTAATGTTCACTTCACCAAGTAGGCTAGGTCAGCCAAGAAATTTAGGGATTTTTTAACCAGCATAAATTTACCTAGATTTAATCAATTTCATTGTTATCTCTATATTAGGACAATCATTTATTAATTACATATTTTCACATATTTGTATTTTAATTCTATATTAGGAGAAATGATCTTTAAATCTCAAGCAATCCTAAACAATCTTTTCAATGCTTAAAATTATACATTTACATGTATATAATTTCCCTTAACTCTCTGGCATTTCTAGGTCTGTCATGTTTTGTCTGATTGCAAAATACAGAAGGAAAACCATACTTTTTTCTTAGAATATATTATTTCCAGGTTTTGTACTGTCCCACTGTCTCCTTAATTGTACCAGTGCATCTGGCATCATTAAAAATAAATGTGTTTATTTTTTTCTTACTCAATATCTGGATTTTTTTCCAATGGTTTTTAGTCTTAAGATGTTTGTTTACAAACATGAATAAGCCAATTAATTGTTCCTTAAGATCTCTTTCATTTGGAACTAAAATGCTGGTAGGTTTTGCTTAATGAGAAGATGGAGTAGAGCTTATCATTATTTGCATTGGCCTCAAGACCTAATAACAGGACATTTCTGTCAGGCATTAATCCACAAAAGCTGTCCATGGTTTCCGTTAACAATATTTTCAGTTTCTATTTCAATAAGATAATACTCTCAGGCATTTTTAGGCCTCCACAGGCAGCCTGCTCAAGGCTGAGTACTGCTGGTGTTAATGTGACAAGGCCAAGCAAAATCTAAATCAGCATATCAGGTCTCAGCTTGACATGATTATTCCTTCTGCCAAAAGTCCATATTTTTGAATTTTAAAATGTCCAAAAGTGCCAATCCCACTTTCTGCTTCCATATATACCTCATGCTTATTTTCCTTTACAATAGACACTATTTTCATATTTTGTGTTCCAAATTCTACAAATATCAATTCATGAGTACCTTCTTCACTGATGATCATAAAATATGTAACTCATGACTATTTGTTATGGTGTCTTCATCAGGATAAGGAATAAGGGTAATTATCTTGAGAAAAATTCTGATGAAGACCTTAAAGAGGTCTAATATGCTTATTTAATCTTGAATAGATTGACAGATGGAACATGGTTGTATTTCAGTCACTTGATATACACAGGAACACATGTCCTAATTCTCCTATCTCAAAAGCATTGAAGCTTGTCCTCAAATCTTTATTTAAAACTGTTCTTTATGCTTACATGTTACAGTCATTTCTACAGGCTTATTTTTATGTGTATGTGTCAAAGTTTAAAAATATCACTACCACCCACCCTGCAAAAAACAGAAAAGAAATGGATTGGTAAAACTCAGCTTGTGAGTTCTGCTCTGGTCTTATATTCTCTTCTTGTCTCATGGTTGGTCACAAAGTCTTCAGTTTCAAAATCTCACTAGGAGCTACTTCTCAATTAGTGAGCAGTTAACAAGGGACAGCCTTTTTCCAGAATAATAGGGACAATACAATTGATTTCCAATAGGGGAAAAGTAAACAAAACAATAATTCTTGGAAGTGGAATATATGGGATGTGGCAGTTTTAAAGGATTAAACAGAACATTTACAATTTATATTTCCTTTTGTTTATAGGTAATCAACTTTCTGACTTTAAATGCTGTATTAACTTATGAATCCTTGTCTTGTTAAAAAGCAGGCAAAAATTTGTCTTTTGCATGCCCTTTGTTTTGGCTATACAAATTTTTTATTTTAAATGCATATTTTTCAGGTAGATTGAATTATTCTTAAGATTTTAGTGTTCCTCCCTGTAAGAGGAGAGTGTTCCATTACCCCATTGATATATAGCTTGACCATGTAGCAGGCACTTTCTGTAGAAATGAAAAGGAAGGAAGAATGTGGATTATACTGGAAGCTCTGAAAATATATTCAAAATTATTATAATATTAATTTTCATCTTTTATCATTTAATCTACTTAGAATTGTTTTTGTGTAGGTTGGGTGTTGGAACGCTATTCCCACTGCAGTACCATGTTGTTTGTCATCTATTGAGTATTCATATATGTTCCCTCTATTCTTCTACATTTTTTACTTGTGTTTTTTTGTCCCATGCCACAATGCTTTTGACTATTATTTTATACCAAGATACAACATTTGTTAAGAAAATCCATAAAAATTTTTCGTCCTTGGTAATATTTATGCTATTTTGATTTCATGAGTATTTTAGGGACAGTCTATTTTTTCTGTAGAAAATCTGCAGGGATTTTTATACATGTGTCATTTAATAAATTAATATAATAGACATTTTATAATATTCCATCTTCCATGCCACAAATGGTATAGTTCTCCAATTATTTATTAATTTCATAACTCTCAATGAAACTTTAATCATTGGCCAGAGGACTTTAACAGCTTTCTGCTTAAGGGGACACTGCTTAATTGATGGCTTAAGGGGAGGTGTCTTATTCTACAGGGGAGAGGTTTAGTAAATGGCCTCTTAGATCTTGATTCCCCTTTTACTCCCCTAATTATGCCTAACTGAAATTACATAGGTCTGGAATGGCAGGTCAGGACCTAGTAAGTGGCTCCCATGTTAATTAAGAAATTAACAATCTTACCTGTCACATCAATGGTCACTTGAGGATCTTCCTGGTTAATGATTTGCAGTGTTGACCAGGGATCCATGCCTGGCTTTGACCCATTCTGTCTTTCCCTGAGACAAGGCATTGGGGTCCTGAAAGCAAGGCAGCTTGGGACCAGGAGCCCAACTCTCCACGCTTTAAGCAAGTTCCTGCTGAAGTAGAGCCTGGATTCAGGTGGCCCCAAGGTGGCAGGTGCTTTCAATGGTGGCAGCTAAAAGGTGAGCCTGTACTTGTGCTCTGGGCCTGCACTCCTCAAGGTTCTCCTCAGCAGTGTGGTCTCAATTGTTGAAAACTGTAGAGGTTGTTTATAAAAGGGAGTCCATTGAAGTTTGGGGACCCAGGGAAAGTTTTTGAAACTTTCTACAAATATCAGAGGCAGACTAGCTAATAAAGTGAGTTCCTAGAAAATGTATTCTTCTCTAGAGTAAGATCTACCAGAAGGTATTTTTTTTCATTGCTTCTACCAGCTTTCTTTGAAGTAAGGCTAGGTTTTTGTCCTGCCTCTGATCAATTTCTTTGAGCTTATTTTAATTGACTGGTTTGGTAGTGCAATTCCTAATCCCTTTGAGTAGACATGTGACCACATGGTCTCTGGCACTCAGATCTGCCTGTTCCCTCCTTCCATCTTACACCACAGGTTTAGTTGAATTCAGGGTCTCATACAGAGACCATTCTTGGCTGTCCTCTAATTTGTACTGCATCTATGGTGTGGCAGGAAATATTAGCCTCTTCTCTTTTAGACCATCAGTAAGTATATTGCCCCAATTCCAGAGAAGGCAACCCAATGGGAAGTCAACTGGAATGCTAGAAAAGCCACCCATTATTCTAGGGGAGGAAAAATGTGTTGGTCAGTCTTAGTGGCATCTCACTCCTAGATTTTACTGAATGGAAATTGTCAAGTGTCCTAGGAATTGGAAGCCTTTTTCAGTATTCCAATGGTCTAGGGATCAGTTGTCTCTTGTCTCTGGGCATTTCCAGAGCCGTACAGGACTTAGAAGACATCTGGGTTCTGTTGTCAAAGTGAGGCTACCAAGCTGGACTTCCTACCTAGGAAAGGGACTGGCCAGGGTCCCCTCTTTTGGCCTACTTAGGAAGTGACTGTGAAACAGATATTATTTTATGGCCACTGCCAGAGACTGAGTTTTACAGTTAAACCAGACATTAAAAAGCACATTAAGAAGCTATAAACTGATTGCTTTGTGGCTTGGAGACAAACAGCCTTGGGGGGCCCAAAGGCAAGAGATTAACAGTAATATCAGGGCCTCCAGGGGACTGAGGTAGGAACAACTTCTGGGCACTACCAAGGGTGGGAATCTAGGGGCCTTGCTATTAAGACAAAAGAGGACATACAGGATCTAATTAAAAACCTAGACTCACCAGTCTTCGTCACGTGTAGGGAATATTTCTTACTTCTTTGTCTCCTGGGTTGCTTACAAAATATGTTAGTAAAACACTCTGGGTTCTGGGTTTCTAGGTTCTTGGCTTCATTGCAAGCAAAAATTCAAAGATTTGCCAGTTCAATAAAGCTAGTAAAAATAGTATATTGTGAAATGAAAGAAAAGAGATTGTATGCACTCAAGACATGGGTTTGGGAGGGCTACAGGGTAAGACATGCAATGTGGAGCCTTGGGATAGGTATTTTTAAGGTCTTTCCTTCTCTCCCCTCCCTTTATTAAGGGGGGATCTCAGCTATTTGCTGACCTGATTCATTGCCTTTCTAATTTCACCTATTAGTTTTCAGGGAAACAATAGGATGGCTTTTCTGTTTGGGGTTATCTGAGACTTATTTTGAGCTTGGGAGTTTCAAATGGGACCTTGTGACCAAGGTCTTTGTGAGCTCTTTGGCTGTAATGGTTATATCTTTGTTTTCATTTGTCTGCCTTCACTCGGGGTATTTCTGGGTGGGGTCTCATGGCAATGTTCCAACCAGCGAGATCCCAGCAGATACGGTTTTATTCTAACCAGGCACCATCCATTGTCACCTATACTAACATGCCTCTACTCTATCAGTTGGTCCATTTTATAATCTTTTGTGCAAGGCTCTTTTCAAACTGAAATTGATGTTTATGTGATTCACCAAGGTTAGGCTTACAGTAGTCTACTCATTTTAACATTTAAATAATGTTATATTTTGTAAACAATTTCAAATTTGTTTATCAATTTTCCTTTGATGGGCATCTGTGCCCTATCCATATTTTAGTTACCAAGAAAAAAGGTGATGGAAATTCTTGTACAGGTTCCTTTGGACAAAAATTTTCAGTCTTACTTGCTTAATTATGAGGATAAATCCCGGGGTCAAAAGATAGGTTATGTTTAGTTTTATAGGAAACTACTCATCATTTGTCAAGTGGGTGTAATGGAACTGTACCAAGAAAAATCATGAGAAGTTAATTTGAGCATAATCATCAGCATAATTAGATGTGTTCATTACTCTATTTTCCAGGTGTATAATAAAATATAATTTCGGTTTCAATTACCATTTCCTTTTAGAATATATGAAGAAAGACTACATACTAAGCCATTAAAGAAGTTTCAATTAATTATAAGGACTTTATTTAGCAGAATGTGTTTTCAGACCACAATGGCATTAAATTAGATATTAACAACTGTTTAGCAAAATAAAAACATATGGTTTAACTATCTGTAAATCAAAATAAATTTTAATTTTAATCTGAAATTGAATGAGAGTGAAAGTGATGGAGTAGAAATAAAACGTACATACAGCAAACTTTAAAATTGTAAATGTTTATAGTAGAAAGGAAGAATATGTAAAAACAGATGACCCACAATACCAACTCAAAAAACCAAGTAAACAAGAGCAAAATTATACTAAAATACATAATAGGGAAAACTAATAAAGAAAGAAGTAGAAATCAATGAAATACAAATTAAAGAATCAAAAGGAAAAAGTGACAAAAACAAAAGGTTTTCTTTCAGTACATCTTTCAAATTTATTAATTCTACATAGGTAATAAAAGAGAATGAATAAAGTACCAATATTGGGAATTAAATAACTGTTTTTACTGATCTACAAACAGCTAGTCAAACTTTGTTGTTTCACAGGTATTCTCTCAAAAATACATATATTAAGCAAGCAAACAAGATCACAAAATAAGAAGTTTCACCCTACCATTCTCCCATAGAAATGCATACAACTATCAAAATCTGGCAGCATCTACTTCCACAGAGCTCTGGAATGCAATAAGTGTATGCAGTAATTGAGTGAGCACTGAGTCATGCAACTAGCACTTAAAAATTGTAGTAGAAGCTGGTGGTTACTTTCCTGGTCTCCCTCACTCCCTCTATGGCATGCCATGGAACTGGCTTGTGCTCTCATTGTGGGCTCCTGACCCCATTCCAGAGTGATGGAACATATATATAGACTGAGGTGCATGCATCTGGTGCCAGTCTAAGCAGTGGCATGCTGAAGTATTGAACCAGGACACTCATTTCTGTCTCTCCTTCTAAATACTTGCCCTGCAGGCAGAAGCAGGTTACACAGGGCTAAAGCAATATAAAAAACTATCATATTGTAGTTCCATTGGGCAAAATATTTCCCCTAAAAACATCCATTGTGAGGGGAGGAATATATTTCATGTAGGCAAGATGGGATGTCTGATTCCTGAAAACTGGAGAAGTCCTAAGTATATGAGCAAATGTCCAATGCAAGGTACAGGCTCAGAAATGACTGAGAAGGCATGTTTTCTCTTCAGGCTGATCCTCTTGATAGGAAGGATAGCTCGAAGGGAGAACACCAGCCAGTCAGTCAATATTGTGAATGGTGTTTATTTGCATTGGTTTGTTTGTTTTAGTTAGCTTCTGCCATGAAAGGAAGTCTGTATCATATTACTAGTTTGATACAAACTTAAAGAACAGACAAATAAAGGAATAAATTCCAGAGGTAACACTTTAAAATATTCAATTGTAGAGTGTGAAAAAAAATGATTACAAGACAAAAAGCAAAACAGGAAATTATAACCTATCCAAAGGATAAACTTAAAATATCAGAGAAAGTCCATGAAAAAGACAAGACATTACTTATACAAGCCAAGATGTTAAAAAATATTCTTAAAAATTCTAAAATAAAATACAGAGAAAGAACTAAAGGATATAAGGAAAATGATGAATAAATAAATGAAAGACCTAATAATGAGGTAGATTTTGTAATAAGGAGCAAACATAAATATAATATTTGAAGGCCACAATGACTATAATAATAAATTCCCAGAGGGTTTCAATAGCAAATAGAAAGGGTAAAATAAAGAATCAGCGAGTCCCAAGACAATTAAAATGCTGCAAACTTAGGATCAGAAAGAAGAAAGAATCTCAAAACATGAACAGACCTTAAGACAATTGTGGGATAATATCATGCATACCATTATTCATATTTTGGGGTTCCCAGAATTTTAAGAATGCTGGAAAGAGACAGACAGAATATTAAAATAAAAAAAGCTAGAAAACTTCCTAATTTTTACTAAAGACCTTTAAATACACATTCAAGGATTCCAATGAATCCTAAGCATGATACTCAAAGATAACCAGGCCCAGAAACATTGTATTAAATTCTTGAATAATAAGGACTTAGGAAGAGTTCTGAAAAGTCTAAAAGAATAATAATGTGCTAAGTATAAGGGATCTCCTGTGAAATTAAATAATTATTTCACATGGGAACCCATGGAAACAAGAAGGCAGTGTAAGAAAATATTTAAAGTGTCGAATGAAAACAATTGCCTACCAAATAATTTAAACTGGCTAGAATGACTTTCAAAAATGGGAGGAGATCATGAAAAGCTGAGGGATTTCATTATCATGATACCTGCCATACAAGCAATGCTAAAGGGAGTTCATAAGACTGAAAGAAAAGGACATTACAAAGTGGATTGAAGTGGCATAAAGAAATAAATACTTTCAATTAAGGTGTCCATTTGGGTAATTATAAACACCGGTATCATTTTATTGTATTATTGCTATCTAACTCCACTTTTAACTTCTTACACATTCAAAAATTTAAATGCATAAACAGTAATGATAACATATGGCTTTAAATATATAATATATGAAGATATAATATATGAGAAGTACAATAAAATGGTGGAAGGATTAGGAGTTGTGTTTGGTAGATGTACTATGTATATTTATGGATTATAGTTAATAGTATAATAATATTTTTCATGAATTGTATTAAAGTTACATTACTAAGGCACTGTGTTAATAACATGTAAAACTACTTGTTTCAGGGGAGCATTATTATGGAACACTATTTTCTGCATGAATTTTTGTAATCCATGACTGCACTAATTTAAAAAATGTTACAAGTTAGAAAGAAGGACTGTATAAATTAAAAAGTGGTCAATTCAAGAAGAAAACTCTGCAACTTTGAATATATATTCACCCAAGATCTGCTCCAAATTACACAAAGCAAATATTGAAAGATTTGAAGGAAGAAATAGATTTTCTGCAAGAATAGTAGGGACCATCAACATAATAGTTTCAATAATTGATAGAACATCTAAACAGATGAACAATATGGAAATTGAATACTTGAATGAGGACATAACCACCTAAACCTAAGGAATGTATATAGAATAATTCACAAGCAAAAAGCAGAAAACACATTCTTAACTAGTACACATGGATAATTTCCTGGCATAGACTACACATTAAGTCACAAAACATGTCCCAAAATTTTAAAAAAATAATTAAATTATACAGATATTTTCTTAAGCTGTAATGAATTGACATTAGAATCAATAGCAGAGGCAACAGGAAAATGCACAAGTATGGGAAAATTAAACAACACATTCATAAAAAATTGCATCACAGTTGATATTAAGAGTTAAGTTAAGGCAAATGAATAAAAACATGCAAAATTTTGTGGTATGCAGCAAAGGCAGTGATGAGAGTGAAATGTATATATGTCAATGCTTATATATAAAAGAAGAAAGATCTAAAATCAAAGACCTAACTTAATACCTGGAGAAAATAGAAAAAGTAGGATAAACTAAATCCAAAATAAGGAAATGGAAAGAAACAAAAAAGATTAGAGTTGAGGTAAATGAACATAGTATAAAAAATAATGAGAGAAAACCAACAAAAGCAAAAAGTTTTTTATTTGAATAGATCAATAAAAACAGACAAAACCTTTGCTAATATGATAAAGGAAAAAGTTAGAGTACACAAATAAATGAAAATCAGAAGTGAAATTGAGAACATTATTATTAACTCCAGAGAAATTTTAAAAAGATATAAATGGATACTATGAAAAATTGTTAGCCAACATATTTGGTAACCTACATGAAATTGAAAAATTCCTAGAAACACACAAACTTCATGAAGGAATAGATGTCCACAGACAAATCACAAGAAAATAGATTAATATAATAATCAAAAACCTCCCAAAACAGTAAATCCCAAGACCATGAGGTTTAACTGGTGAAATTAAGAAAGCATCCAAGATCTAACATCAATAAAACTCAAATACTTCCAAAAAATAAAGAAGAGGGAAAAGTTCTTTACTTTTTCTATGTGGCCATCATCACTCTAATACCAAAGCTAGAGAAATATATCATAATAAGAGAAAATTAAAGACCAATACCCTGTATTAAAATAGATTTAAATACTGCCAATGAAATATTATCACACTGAATAGAATTACATATAAGAATTATACATCAAGTTGGATTTATGCAACATATGTAAGTATAGTTCAACCCGAGAAAATCAGCTAATATAATATATTAAGAAAACAAAGGAATAAAAAAGTGATTATCTTCTCAATTCAGGCAGAAAAGGCATTTGGCCAAACAAAGCACGATTCCTTCATGAAAACTCAGGGAAATATGGAATAGAAGGAAACTAAATTACAGCATGACAAAGGACATATTTGGCAAACCCAAATTATCATACTCAATCTTAAAGACTGGAAGCATTCCCCTTAATATCAGAAAAAAGTCAAGCATGCCCAGTGTCACCAATATAATTCAACATTGTCTGGAAGTTCTAATTAGAACAATTAGGTAAGCAAAAGAAATTAAAGGCACCCAAACTTGAAAGGGAAATGCAAATAATACCTATATGCATATGATATGACTCTAAATATAGAATATGCTGAAAAATCCACATCAAAACAGCTAGCAGTAGTAGACTAATTCAGAAAATATAGGGAACATGACTAAGTACCTGGGGAATGCCTCTAAGAAATACAAATATGTTCAAGTGCTCAAGCAGCATTTTCTCAGTCGGTAGAGACCCACACAATAACTTAAAGCACTTTGAATTGCCATCCTGGGGAGCCCTGCTACAGTCTCTAATAGAATGGCAAGCAACCCCTGAGTACAAGGGCAGTGCCTAGTGAAGGCAGGCCCTTGATATGGATGATTGTACTTATGAAATTTTTCTTGTGAAGTTAGCCTGTTATTATATATTGCCTAAGAGTTACCTACTGAAAGCTTCCATGTTGCTCAAATGTGGCTTCTCTCTAAGCCAAACTCAGCATATAAACACAGTGCTTCCCGCCAGTGTGGGACACAACTCCCAGGGATGATCCTCCCTGGCACCAATGCATGATTACCAAGCACTAACTATCAATGCATCTGGAAAAATACCTTGATCAAAAGGTGTAAATATTAAATACAAATGAGTTTTAATGGCTAATAGATTTCAAAGTGAGACAGGAGGTCCTCCAGAGGTAATTATTTTGCACTTCTCAGCAGGATCTCATTGACTGCCATAGTAAACAGTGCCTCAGACAGTGGGGCTCCTGAGGGCTCTAGAGACATCCAGACACTAAGCAGGGCAGACAACCTCAGTAATTAAACACCCTGTCAGTGGGCCTTACTCTGGAATTTATGCTTCCCAGTATAACAGAGTTAAACTCATAGTTTCCCTATATATAGCTCTCCTATCCCTTTTTATTTGAATCTATAATTAACACTAAACTTGCTAAATATATGCCCCAGATACTTAAATCTTTAGTCTATTCATGTGTCTATTGAGATCTGAATCTCAGCAGGGTTACAACACCTACTCTTCAGTTCATTGGCGATGAAGATGGACAATGCCCATCCCAAGAAACAGAGAATGTCTGAACCAGCAAGCAAGATAGTTCCATCCATCTGTCCCATTGGGCCTAAGCCTCCTCTCAATTAAAGGCAGAGTGGACATCACCATTCCAAAATCCTCAAGATTGGGGAATGAATAAAGGACTATAGTTGACTTTTTATTCTATTATAGACTTGTTATTTTTTTAGCAATGGAAGAACTCTTATCATTGATATAAAGGCAGTGACCACAGAGGTTCTCAGGGGGGGAGAGGGAAGAATATAGCTGTTATATCGGGGCATTTTTGGGACATTGGAATTTTCCCATATGACATTGTAATGATGGATACAGACCATTATATATTTTATCATAACATACAAAATTGTGTGAGATAGAGTGTAAAATATAATGTAAACTATAGTCCATGGTTAGTAGCAATGCTTCAATAGGTGTTCATCAATTGTAACAAATGTACCACACTAATGAAGATTGTTTTAATGTAAGAAATTGTGGGAGGGGGAGTGGATGGGGCATATGGGAATCCTTTATATTTTTATGTAACATTTATGTAATCTAAAACTTCTTTAAAAATAAAAATGAACAATAAAAATTCAATGATGTTTCAATAAACCAATAACAAAGAATCTGAAGAGGAATCAAGAAAACTAATTTCACTGACAATAGCAACTAAGGGAGTCAAGTATATAAAAATATACCTATCCAAGTGTGCAAAGGAATTGTACATGGAAAATTAAAGACAAATTGCTGAAAGAAAAGAAGTAAACTTAAATAAATCGAAGGAAATTCTGTGTTCATGGATTAGAAGGTTAAATATTGTTAAGAGGTGAGTTCTACCCCAATATATTTACAGATTCCTTGTAACCCCAAAGTTAACAGCCTTCTTGGTGAAATGGAAAAGTCAATCTTCAAACTTATATAGAATGGTAAGGAGACCTGAATAGTCAAAACATCTTGAAAAATAATAATATATTTGGAGGTCTCATACAGTAATTAAAACTGCATGGTACTAGACAAGGACAGACCTAAAGACCAATGGACTAGAATTTCTGGTGCAAACTTCAGTCCTTATAACTGTGGCCAACTGATCTTTGCAAAGTCCATTCAGTGAGGAAAGAATAATCTTTTCTTCAAATGTTGCTGGTAGAACAGTATATCCATATGCAAAAGAATAAATTTTGACCCCTACCTCACATCGTATCCCAAGTTCAACTCAAAATGGATCAAAATCCTACATATGAGAAATAAAGTTACATATCTCCTGGAAGGAAATCTAGGGAATCATTTTCAAGCACGTGTGTTAAGCAATGGTTTATTAGAATTTGCACCAAAAACACAAACAATAGGAGAAAAAAATACTAGATTAAATAGGATGCAAACAAAATTTTCAATGTGCCTTTAAATTCATTCTCATGAAAGTAAAAAGAAAAAAAAATTGGAGAAAATATTGGAAACAACACATCCATCAGGTTTTCAATATCCAGAATATATTAAGAAATATTATAAATACAGTAATTTTAAA
Organism: Cabassous unicinctus; assembly: GCA_029593785.1. NCBI lineage: Eukaryota > Metazoa > Chordata > Mammalia > Cingulata > Chlamyphoridae > Cabassous > Cabassous unicinctus. The sequence goes on from JAQZBX010019285.1 coordinate 27,505, forward strand.
AATCCCATTTAAATGGGAAAAATATGTTGCTTTAGTTCGCTAAAGGGCTGTTGATGCAAAGTACCAGAAATGTGTTGGCTTTTAAAAAGGGTATTTATTTAAGGGAAGAGCTTACAATTCCAAGTCAATGAACTGTCCAAATAGAGGAATCATCAGAGATGCTTTCTCACCAAAGACAGCTACTATTGATCTTGGTGTATTTGCCATATGGTGAAGTAAGATGGCCACCAATCTCTTTGGCAGTCTCTGCCTTCCCTTCTGGGCTCACTGTCTCCTCTTAAGCTGCTCCATGGGCTCAGCTTTTTGAGGGATTCAAGCTTAAGCAATCCCCTCTGTCATATTACAGAATCAAATACACCAGCTCACTTTTTCTCTGTGTGTCTGAGGGAGTCTCTGTCTGTGTTTCCATTTATATCAAACCCAGCAAGGGTGTGTAAACTCAACCTAGTCATGCCTCACTAACATCAACCAAATAAAAGCCCTAATTATTCTTTTCAAATAATCTAATCAAAGGCCTCTCAACTGAATTTAGTGCAATCAAATGTATCACAGTCATATAAATTAGTTTACAAATATAATCTTTCTCCTTTTGTGATTCATAAAATTATTCCAAAGTGCCACAAATGTCAATAAACATTTCTCCAAAGAAATATATAAATGACCAATATACACATGAATAGAAGTTCAACATCTTTAGCCATTCAAGGTATAGAAATCCAAACCACAATTAGATACCATTTTTCATCTACTAGAATGGCTGCTATTAAATAATTAGAAAAAAAGTTTTGGAAAGGATATGGAAAAATAGGAACACTGGCTGGAAAATAAAATTGAGCAACCACTGTGTGAAACAGATTGGGATTTCCTCAACATACAAGTATACCTTGGAGGTATTGTGGTTTTGATTTAAGACCACCACAAAAAAAGTGAGCCTTATGAAGTTTATTTCCTAGTGTATATAAATGTTTACACTATACTGTAGTTTATTAAATGGGCAATAACATTGTGTCTAAAAACAATTTGCACACTTTAATTTCTTAATTTAAAAATGCTTCATTGCTGAAAAAAAAAATGCTGACCGTCACCTGAAGTCTTCAGTGAGTCATGATGTTTTCGTTGCTGGATGTTCTTTCCTCAATATTGATGGTTGCTGACTGAACAAGCTGTTGATTACTGAAGGCTGGGGTGATTGTGGCAATTTCTTAAAATAAGAAAACAATGACGCCCACCACATTGATTATTTCTTCCTTTCATGAAGGATTTCTCTGTAGCCTGTAATGCTGTTAGACAACATTTCATGAACTATAGAAGTTACAAACTTTGATTGAGGCTGCATTATCAACTAAGTTTATGCAATATGCTAAAACTTTTTTGTTGTTGTTTCAACAATTTCCACACCATTTCACCAAGAGTAGATTCCATCTCAATATACCACTTTCACGAAGGAGTTCTCTGTAGCATGTAATGCTGTTAAACAACATTTAATCAACTATAGAAGTTACAAAATTTGATTGGGGCTGCATTATCAACTAAGTTTATGCAATATGCTAAGCCTTTTTTTTGTTGTTGTTTCAACAATATCCACACCATTTCACCAAGCGTAGATTCCATCTCAATATACCACTTTCTTTGCTCATCCCTAAGAAGCAATACTTCATCCATTCAAGTTTATCATGAGATTGCAGCAGTTCAGTCAGATCCTTAGACTCCATCTCTAATTTTGGTTCTCTTGCTATTTCCAACATATCTGCAGTTCCTTCCTCAACTGAATTCTTGGACCTTGCAAGGTTTTCCATGAGGTTGGAATCAACTTCTTCTGAACTCCCATTCATACTGATATTTTGACCTCCTCCAATGAATCATAAGTGTTCTTAATGATATGTAGAATGTGAATCCTTTCCAGAAGGTTTTCAGTTTGCCCAGATCCATCAGAGGAATCACACACTACCTGTGGCAGATATAACCTTCTTAAATGTACTTCTTAATTAATAAGACTTGAGAGTCAAAACTACTTGATCCATGGGCTGCAGAAAAAACATGTGTCACGCACAAGAATTTTATTACTTATCAATACTTAAAGTCATGTTTAAGAGATTTGTTGCTTATATTAATAAATGTGTTTGGGGGTATTGTAGAATAAATACCGTATTTCATATTTGTGAGAGCTGGATTACTTTGTGAACCAAAATTTTCCAGATGAACACTATTTGAAGTTACAAAATCTTGTGCATTTGGAATCCATTCAAATTGGTAAATAGAAAATGGATTTATATTTAAGAGAAGGGTTTAAGAGATTAAAAATCGGAACTATTATTTAGGAAATCACCACATATTATGTTTTTGGGTAAAATATTATAATTAAATGATAATATGAACAATTATATAAAGAGATAACCAAACATTCTTTCCCTTTCTTAAACATATATCTGTATGTTTCTTCACATACTTCAGTCAATCCAATAGAATGAATGTGAAGTAAATGTGAAAATTCAACTATCTCTTTTTCAAAGGATAAGGTCATTTCTTTTTTCTCAATAATTTTATTTTGATTTTGAGATATAACAATATCTAAAGTGCATTATTAGATTAAAATACAATGGTTTTATTACTTTTAATACATTATTTATACTTATATCAGTTTTAATTTCTAATGTGATAATTTTCCATATATAAAATATGCAAATTTATAGGTTACTTAGGGTTTTCAATAATTATTTAGAAAACAATAATTATTATTATTATTATTATTTAGAGTGTACTGTGTTCCTGAAACCAAAAACAAAATAAAACCAAAAATCTTGAGAACAAACGATTTACGTAAACTCTAGTAATTTAGTTTTGGCAATATTCAAGAAATCTTAGGCAGTATAATTTTGTTTGTATTTAGCTTACCATTAGCCTCTTTTGAGTGCTAAATAGCCATGCAAATAATAATATAATGGATTTGTTATTAAATAATCCTCTCCAGATGAAAATCTACCAGATCTACTAGGCATTTTGACTCACTTTGAATTACTCTTACCCTATCAAGAAAATTTTGAGGCCTCTATCAGGCTGGGCAAATTTTCAGTTTTGTTTTTTTGTCTAAAATACACATACAGAGATATATGAAAATAGGTAAAGGTCTATTTGGGATCTGTGAAACTCTCACTGAATTTTCCTGAATGTGGTGAAGGCAAAATTGTCTTATACTAAGTCAGGGGGGATTCTCCTTTTCTAGATTTGACTTCATTTCCTCTACGTCACCCAACTTCCCTGCCAATTTAGAAAACATGATAACATGTAGTTATATGAAAACATCTTTTAGTGAGCCTTCCCTGCCTGGTCTTTCCTGAAAGCTTCTTAACCTCTCCCACATTCTGATACACTCTTGACTGGCTTATTAATAAGAGTTTTCAGAAAGTGACAAATGAATGACTTTCCTCAGAACTGACTTTGCATATAGTAATTTAAAATGTGGGCAGTAACTTTTGCAAATATCATATACTTATGTACAGCTATCTATTCAAAATAGTTTTGATAATACTCCCACACTGTGTCACAACTGTTTATCACTTGTTTCTTTTTAAATTATCTTTTAAAATATATCCTTTATTTCTTAATTTAGTAGCTACTGGGATATTTTTGTTTTATTTTTGTTGAAAATATTTAAAGTATATGATTATTATTCATGTCATAATAACAGTTCCAATTCTTAGAAATATATTTTGCTGGGGTTTGCATGATATTATGAATATATTATAATGCAAATAAGGTAAATTCAAAATATGACATAAAATTGAAAATATATTGAATCACCAGTGACCTGTGAATCTTTTAAAAAATACATTTATTTTGTTAAATTTAACAAAAAATATGTTAATTTTATTGAAACTAAGCATGAATTTAACTAATCTCAAAAGTACAGTCAAGGGATCCTAACCAATCAGGAGTGGACAGAAACTGACTTCTTTGGAGAGTGAAATCATCATTCCCCTGGTTCCCTGAGATGGAAGACCCATAGGTGAGCTTTATAAGGCATAAACATTTGTACAAAATATCTAGAATCAGAATTTTTCATGTGATTAAAGCTAAATGTAAATCATCCTGAGAAATGACTACATGACTTTTGATCAGTGAAAAATAGAGACAGAACCATGGTTTTTGTAAAGTCTCTATAATTGTGCAAAATAAATATCTTGTTACAGAATGTAAATGAAATTCATTATTTATCAGGTATAATTCTATGCTTAAATTCATGTGTTTCTTTAAAATAGCTATTGAAAAATTCAATTGAAATAGCTGTTATGTGTGTCAAGGTGTTTAGCACACTGTATTTCTGCTCCAGAGTATAAATTGATGCTTATAGAGATTTTGAATGTTACTGAGTCTGGTTTAATTATAAATGATGGATTTTCTTTTTCTTTTTTTTTTTTTGCTTTTAAAATGGGGATTTATTAGCTTTTGAGCTTACAGTTCGGAGTCCATGGAAATGTCTGAATCCAGGCATCATCAGGCAATGTGCTCTTCTTGAAGAGCAGCTGCTGGCAATCCTGAAATCATCTGTTACATGGCAAGGCAAATGGTTTTAATATGTTGCTGTAAGAAATAAAGACCTAAATAAATGGAAGGACATTCCAAATTCATGGATTGGAAGACTAAACACCGCCAAGGCATCAACTCTACACAAACCAATCTAGAGATTCCATGAAATCCCAATAAATTTTAACAACCTTCTTGGCAGAAATGGTAAAATCAATCATCAAATTTCTATGGAATGGCAAGGAGAACGGAATAGACAAAATACTTTGAAAAAAAGAGATTAAATTTGAAGGACTCACATTTTCCCATTTCAAAACCCACTACAAAGCTACGATAACCAAAGCCGCATGATACTTGCTGAAGGGCAGATATGCACCAATGAAATAGAATTTAGAGTGCAGCCATAAACCCTCAGAACTATGGGCAATGGATCTTTATTTCTTTTCTAATTTTTTTTTTATTTGTAAAATGATATATAATACATATGCATATATGTGCATTTGTTTACATAAATGTTATTTGTTATATATATATGTATACATTTTATAAAGGTGCCTAGATTACCCAAATATTACTCAGAAACTACAGGGATTCCCTTGCTCCCCACCGCCCACACCCCCAAAAAACCCCCACACAACCATTCCCCATCCACGTGGTACTACACCCGCAATGGATATACACATCCTGGGGCCTTGCCACCGAGCATAGACCACAGTTCACATCACAGACCACACTCTCTCCCACCCAGTTCTGCATGGTATATTCTGATAGAAAATGGCCTACATTCGTCGCTGCTTCACCACTCAGGACAACCCCCAAAGTCTGAAAAAAGCCCGAGCATTTCAACTGCCCCTCCTCACCCTGCCCCAAAAATATCCAGTGGCCACCGGCTCCACCTCACTGTTACAATTTCTTCCTTTGCCTGAATCACAATATGTCTACAACAGAACACCACCAAGTCCAATCTAGTCCACAGCTCCTCCCCCCATCCTGAGGGGACTAGGAAGGTGATGTCCACTCCACCTCCAAGTGAGAGAGGGCTTATATTCCATGGATATAATGGATAGGATTATCCTGCCTTCAGCTGCAGGTCCTCTCCTTTCCCTGGGATGTCTGTTGCCCATCGTCGTCTCCTCGCCAGGTTACTTGGAAGAGTCCATTGAGCTGTAGGGTAGGATTTGCAGCTCGAGTGAGATTCCAGGCACAGCTGGCACATAGGTGGGCCAGAGGATACAGTCTCTGGAAGTACACCTAAAAACTCCTGCATCACATATAGGTTTGAGTAGAAGGGACTGATGGACCATGTGCAGGAATGACTTGTTTGAGTCCAACTCTGTCACTCTCAGGAACCCAGATGCCAATGAAGAGCCCACTAATTAGGCATCATTCTCTGGGGCTATCCCCACTTGTATAGGAGCTGAGTGCCACCAGAGCCCTTAGGGGTCTCTCAGTGTGGGGTGATATCCACTTAGGTGTTCTATGAGATCCTACTGAGGTATGCATAAGTATTACCTCTGGGATGATCTCCCGACTCTCTTTGAAGTCTCTTAGCCATGTGAACCCATTTCTCTTTATGTTTTCCCCCTTTTATTCAAGGTCTTTTTTCCAAACATGTTGCCAGTTGGCACTTGGTATTAATCCCTCGTTGCCAGGGAGGCTCATCTCCAGGAGTCATGTCCCACGTTGGGGGGAATGTAATGCATTCAAATGCTGAGTTTGGCTTAGAGAGAGGCCACATTTGAGCAACAAGGAGGCTCTCAGGTGGTAACCCTTAGGCACCCCATAACAGTAGGCTAAGTTTCAATTAGAAGAGCAAATACTCAAAAGGCTAGTCCTCAATAACAAGAACCCATCAGTGGGCCATCCTCTTTTGCCAGACACTGCCTCTGCACT
>JAQZBX010019286.1:6299-34015 GCA_029593785.1 Cabassous unicinctus
CTGGAATTGAACCCAGGGCCTCGTACATGGGAAACAGGCACTCAACCACTGAGCTACATCTGCTCTCCAATGAGAGTTGGTTTTGTTTGTTTGTTTGTTTGTTTGTTTTTAGGAGATACTTGGGATAGAACCCAGGACCTCATACATGGGAAGCAGGTGCTCAACCACTTGAGCTACATCCACTCTCTGTCAATTGTCTTTTAAAGAGATTTTTAAAAATGAGAAACCATGTCTTTTATGTTTACACACATTTACCATCTTCAATAATCTTCACTTTTTTTTAAATAGATTCATATTTCCATTTGCTATCATTTTCATTTTGCACAAAGAACTTCATTTACTATTTCTTTTAGTACAGGTCTGCTGCTGATGGATTCAATTGTTTTGTTTTGTTTTGTTTTTATCTGAAAATGGCTTCTTCCCTCTTAACTTTCAAAAGATATTTTCCTGGCTATCTTTACATTGTTTTTCTTTTCTTTCTTTCAACACTTTTAAAGATGTTGCTGCATTGCCTTTTGGCTTGAGCAATTTAAGATGAGAAGCCTGCTCTCATTATTTCTTTGCTCTGTTGTGCCTAATGTGTCTTTTTTTCTTTTTCTGGCTGGCTGCTTTAAGATTTTCCTTTTTATCACTTGTTTTCAAAAATTTTATTATTGTGTACTTTTTCTTATGTTTATACTGATTGGGGTTCATTGAGATTTCTGGATCTGTTCATTTCTAGAAACTTTTTGACTATTATTTCTTCAAATATTTTTTCTCTCCTCTTTTCTTTTTTGGATGCTAATTACACATATTTTAGACTGGCGGATATTGCCTCACCATTCACTGAGGCCCCATTGTTGATGTTTTTTTAAGAATTTTTTTTTTCTTTGTGTTTCATTGTAGGTAGTTTATATTACTATGCTTTTGAGTCCTCTGATTTTTTTTCCTACTACAGTTTCTAATCTACATTTAATCCCTCCCAGTGTATTTTTCATTTCAGATATTATATTTTTCATCTCTAGAAGTTCTATTTGCATCTTTATTACATATTCCATTTCTCTCTTCATTATGTTCATGTTTTCTTTATACCCTTTAGCATGTTTATAAAAAAACAGTTGCTCTGAGGTCCTTATCTGCTCATTCCTTCAGATATCTCATTTTTGCATCTATTTCTATTGATTGATTTTCTTCCTGGTTATGGGTCATGTTTTCTTGCCTCTTTGCATCCTTTGTAATTTTTTATTGGATGACAGTCATCATAAATTTTATGAGATTGAGTGCTGGATTTTATTACATTTCTTGAAAGAATGTTGGGTTTTCCCCCTGGCATATGGTTAAGTTGCTAGCAGATAAATTTATTGCCGTAGAGGCTTCCTTTTAAGCACTGATGGCGTGGTTCTAGAGTACACACCCACTATATTAAGGCATGACTCTTCTAAGAACTCTGCTCAATGTACTGCGTATTTATGAGGTCCTCCATTTTGATCAGGAGCCATTTCGATCAGGCTCCAGCCTTGTGTGAGCTCTGGGAATTGCTCAGCTTACTGCTTTCTGGAGATTACTTCCTCAGTCTTAGGGAGTTCACATTGCACAAGTATAGGCTGGTACTCAACCAAAGACTTGAGGGGACTTCTCTGTAGCTGTCTGGAGCATCTATTCTGGGCAGCTTCCTCCTCTTCAGTACTCTACACTGAATATTCTAACTTCATGGCCTTTTCAAACTCTGAGCTCTTCAACTTAGTGAGAGTGCTAGACTCCCTTTGGGTTCCCTTGCTTTGCACTGCAGCCTGTAAACTGCCAATGTCAGTAAGCTGGGGCATTCACAGGGCTCACCCGATTCATTCCCTTCTCTCAGGGATCAGTTTTGCACTGTCTGTTGTCCAAAGTCTTCTGTTTTGAGTGGGAGGGCAATTCCCAAAAGTTAATCCTATTTTAAGTCTTTTACATGTACATCAATTTTCATAATAGTCCTTTGAAATAGATAGGCATTATTACTTTCTCTTTATAATTGAGGAAAGGCACAGAAGAGTTAAAAACATCACCAAATTCTTATACCAGATAAAGGTAAAAGCTGAGATTTGAACCCCGGCAGTATGGCCTGTCCTTTTAGGCACTGTATTTTATTGACTCTCAAGGAAGTACTAGAAATATTAAAATTGTTAATGCATACTTAGAGCATTGAAAAAGAAGTAGGGTGTGGCTGTAATCTCAAATTTAAAGATGAGGATGGATATAAAGCTATGGGCCACAGGTGGAAGTTATTTTCACACCTACAGAGTGGCTCAGGCCGTGACTTCATCAGTGTGAAGCAGATGCAGGCCAAGGGGCAGGTATTCCATAAATACTAAGGGACACCACTGCTAGTATCGGCAGGCGGGTGAAGCATCCTTCCAATACAGAAGAATGCCCCTTGGACTGACCTTGGCAACATCGGCATTCTCAAGAATGATGTGTTCAATTTGCTCAGCAAGGCTGAGAGTCAGCAGTTTTGAGGACAGACATGATTGTCTAGGAGCAAATCAGAAAGAACACTTTGCAATTAGAGAAGCTGCTATGGAGGTATGAAAGTCAGGGTTCTATAGAAAAAGAAGTAAGTGCTGCCTGTAAAGAATGGCCTCTATCTCACAACTAAAGTTAAGAGATCCGATGCTTGGCTTACTCTTCCTCCCATTGCGAGAACTGTCTCCATTCATCATCCATTTAGACTCATTCCCTTCTGCCAGTGAATGGGTTGTCACAGTTCATCAAGTATACGTCCCTGCCTCTACAAACATCAGTCTTACATTCTCTAGAAACGTCGAGAGTTCATGGGGGTAAATGTTGTTTTGCGTAGTAAATGCTTATCAGTATCCTTTTGAAAGCAATAACATAAAGAGTGACCTAGCCTCTCATAGCTGAATTTTTTAAAAATCCAAAAATTTTTAAGCTGAATTTCTCAGCTATATTAACTCTGTGCTAGGCATTTGCTCAGTTGAAAACCTCTCAGCAGTCTGCATATTTTTCCACAATAGGCTTTATAACATCTTTTCTTGCTTACTCAATACCTAGGCAGCAGGCTGCATTTTAAAGCTCCACTCCAAGAGATGTTTATGTGCAAACCTTCAGTCTTTAGGTGCAAATGCCTCTTAGTCAATCTATTTTCCTTTTGGATGATGATGTTTTGGGCTTCTTTCCATTTTTGGAATGTAAAATATACTTTTCATCTGTGCCAGTTATTAATTTATTGCCTTTCTGCCCCAAACTCACCTTCTTTGTCCTGCTTTGTAATACTGGAGTCCATATTTCTTTTGCCCGCTGGCTCGATACTAGGCTTTGGCAATAAGGAGTGTAGGAGGAACACTGCAAGGCTAGAAGAGGAAGAAGGGATTTTTCTCCTTCCACTGTTTTGGTTTTCCATGTGGTAGCAAGTGGATGAGCATGCAGGTACCCAAATGGCAGAGGCAGGTAGTTCTTGCAGTTCAACAGTGAATGCCCTCCAGCCAGATCCTTTGTCACCAGTGCAGCAGGCAGAATCCTCCTGTGACAACAGGAGCTCTCCTCAGAGGTCTGGGTCCAGGCTTGCAGAGCCCTCTTCTTGGAGTTGCTAAGTTTCTTCCTTGCTTACTTTTCCCTTAGCCCTAGGATTAGTAGCTACTTTCTGAAGGTACTGTCTCTGTTTACCTTAGAGTTCTCTTTTATCCCCTTTAGAGTTTACCACCCTTTATCTAGTCAACAATTCTTTATATTAAATTTTCCCTGTTCAAATTTCTGCTGTGATTTCTGTCTGCTATACCATCAAAGGATGGTTTGGTGTTTGATTTTTGTTTTGAAAGATGATGACAAGAATAAAGGACTCCTTTATCAGGGCATGATGTTTGTGTGTGCTTGCCACTCATATAGGTTTAAAAGAGGCAGTATAGTACAATGGTTAAGAGCATAGGAACTGAAGCCAAATTGGCTTTGCTACCTCCTGTGTGTTCTTGGATGAGTTACCTCTTTGTACCTCAGTATCCTCACCCGTAAAATGGGGGGAAATGGGATTGCAAGATAAAATGCAATATGCCCAGTTAAATTGGAATTTCAGATAAACAAATAACTTTTAGTATAAATAAGTCCCAAATATTGCATGGGCATCCTGTATTTTTTCTTTGCTAAATATGGCAATGCTAATTTTACATCACAAAAGTTAAACGAGTTAATGTGTTTAAAAGGCTTGGAGCAAACTTGACACATAACAAACACCCAGTAGTTAGTAGACCTATTGTTTGCTTTTTAAACTGTACCAACACCCTTTTTCAGGACTACTCTGCTATGAATTGTCATGTGCTTTCTTCATTCATTATTCCCTCTAACCACACTGCCACAGCTCCCTGCCTTCTACCCTTCAAGTCAGCAAGGTCAGGCAGTCTTTTAGGCAGGGGTGGCCAACGATTAGATCAGGGTAGGTAACCAACCTGAGGTAACCTGATCACAGATTGGATATCAATCCATTAGTCAGCCTGGCAAAAAGGATGCTGTCCAATGAGATTAGTAGGAATTAGCTAAACCAATCAGAATTTAGACTGATGATATAGATGGGACAGATCAGTGAGCACCAAAGCAAAGAAGAGCAGACATACAGAGATGAGAAAAGTTCTCATGAGGCAGACTTTGAGGTACAGAGAAAGTGGGCAGCTTGTTTAAGAATGGGAAAATCTTGATTTTTTTCACTTTTGTTTTCATGTATCCCTATAACAAACGCCTCTTTTCTTGAGATAGCTGGAATGAGCTTCTACACCTTGCAAACAAAGCACACACACACATGCATGCACACATACTCACACACAATTAAATGAGCATTCCTACATCATTCAACAATGTTGTACGTCACTATTCTTGTTTTAGGTACTATTGGTGGCAGTGAGGATACAAGTTGAGAAGCACCATCTCCCTGCTTGAAGACGTTAGAGTCTTGGAGATGGGGAGTTCAGGGAGAACTTGTGTAGAAATAAGGGACAATATATTCCTGATAAATGTCAAGATGGAGGTATGTAAATAAGATCAACTAATATACTTGGGGAATTACAAATTTACCTGATCGTAAAGTAAATCTTTTCTGAAAAATACAAAGGATTCTCATGCTAGCAAAGTACAAAATGGGGAAAATTGCTCCTTTTCTCTTTTTCACTTCAAGGCCTTGAACTACAGCTAAGACTACGATCATGGAATGGTAGAAGGACCTCAGGAAGCAGGAAGCCCCAGGCAGGAGGAAAAGCAAGGCATTTGCTAGGTTAGGGCAATATGAGTATGAACATGGTATTTTTCCGAGGGCGTGTGTAACTATTTATAAAGTACAAGCCCTGGGTATATGCATGCATGTAGACATAAATACACACATACTAATGACATACTGAAGGTTAGTGGATCTGCCACGACTAGAAGGATTAGAAGACCACCAGACAACTCCCCTCCAGTAGGATCACAGAATCATATTTTCCAGTGTAAATACTGTGAATGATAAATTACATAAATCTTAACCATAGGCTTGGGAGCACATGAAAGAGGACAAAGAAGGATGGGGGCTGGCAGTGTAAGAAGCAGGTACCAGGGGTTAAATACAATAGAGATCAAGAACCATACTTGGGAGATTCAGATGGAAGACTCCCTGGAAGTGGGTGGAGCTGGCAAAACCCCTGGGGAGATCTTGAGCACTCAAAGGCTCAAGATATGTCAATTTCAGTGCTGACAAATAAGCAAAAAATTAGCCGTGTCCTCTAGTGGAACTCAGTGCCTTGTTCCCCCATGGTGGGTTAATGATCCAAGATGAGAACAACACACAAGTGAAGAAGTGGGAAATAAATTGTCAAAGTGTGCTATTGATGGAGAGATCTTATTTCCAGTGATTCAGATGCCAAAGAAAGGGAGGGATGAAATGAACTCTGCAGATGGATGAAATGCTAGAGTCCCGAGATTGCAAAGAGTAACATAACCTCAGCTATCAGGGACCTAAGTACCTCTATAACTTCTGGCACCTGGCGACTGCCAGACGAGTAAACAACCCCAGTAACTGGGCTAGAGGCAGGTAGGCTCAGGCTTTTGGGCTACCAGGACTGGTCTTGAATGTAGGTGGGTAATCAGCTCCTCGTGTGGTTCAGTTTATGTCTTCCTCACCCCAGTGAACAGTTTGCTATCCCATCATTGGAGACTCATGCCTTTGCACTCTCCTCCAACCTTTTTTTTTTTTTTTTTAATATTCCTGAGTGAAAGAACTTATTACAGCATTGTGTTTAAGTGCTGGGTTTTGGAGTCAGACAGATGTGGGTTTATATCCATATTAGCTGTTGGACCTTGGATATGTCACGAGCTCTCAAAGCCTTAATTTGCTTATCTGTAAAGTTGTGATGATAATGCCTAGTCCATAGAATCATAAAGACTAATCAAAATAACGTTTATGGTAGTTATTATTCTGTTATTAAGGAATTCACATTCAGGTGTGACATAGGATTTCTGTTTCCATAGAATGATGATATGGTGTAGTTACACTATGGGTAAACTGAGACTGCTAAAATTTCTGAGCTGCAAGAGACTTTGGAGATCACCTGGGATGGAAAGGTTGCTGAAAGGAGGAAGAGAATGAGAAAGGAAAGGGAGGAATTGAAGAGTTCCAATGACGAATATCACATGAATTTAATTCATTCACTCAAAAAAATCTTTCTTGAGTGCCTGCTATATACAAGGTACCATGCTAGACACTGGCATTGCCCTAAATATTATTAGAGTCTAGTATGAGAGGCAAGTAAACCCACTTTGTGATAAGTCTCACGAGAGAGCAGTTCTAAGAACATGCACATGTCTACCTGAAGGGAGAGCAACCAAGGGCCATCTCTGGGTCACACCTACCCTGGAAGGTACCTATTCCATCTGCTTGTCTTTCCTCTTTTTAAAGATCCCCAAGTCAAGCAATTTCACAGCTGCCCTTGGTCACCAATCCTGTCTTTCCAAACTATAATAGTTGATTCTTCTGAATGTCTAACTGAAACATCTTGTGCTGTAGCTTAAATCTGGTCCTTCTGCTTACTCTGTTCTCAGAAAAGGTGAAGAACAGCTGGCCACCATCTTCTGCATAATAAGTCTTCAGGGGGTTAAAGACTGTTATTTAGTTCCTTCCAACCTCTGGATTCGATTACCCATCATGAATTGACTGAGAAAACGGGATGCAGGCATGGTATTTTATTTTAACGGCAAATGAGTTCCTGTGGGAATTCCATGACGTGAAGACAGTGAGGAAACGTTTCCTTTGACCATGGCAAGATCCTGGGGTAGGCAGCTGCAAGGTGGTCGGTGATTTTCTCCCAAGGATAATATATAGCCTATGACTCATCCTGGGAATGCTTCATCACTATTAAAACCCACAAAAGTTCATTCTAAAACCTTAATTTTAGAGGACAAAGGAAGTTTGCTCTACATCCAGATAATCAGATACTTTCTTGGGAGGAAGGGGTGGTAAAATGAAGAGTAAAGCAGAGAATTCAAGATTCTATTTTAGTTCAATCCTAACTCATTTGTTCTCCTACTATCAGTTTCTAAAAGAGACATCTCCATTTATTGCCTCTTAAATCACTCAAATTATATGTATAAAATGATAATGATTTTTAAAGACAAAATACTGAATATTTTGGTTTATAATGCCCATTGCTGAGGTAGTACCTTCCAATCCAAGAAATACTTTGTTAAATTGACCATTAAGCTGCCTTGTGTTTTGTTCTACTTCTCTTCCAGTAGCTCAAGCATTTTGTAGACATGAGTTTTAAAGAGGTATTTAGAAGGCTGCTCATTCATCATGTTTCTGCCTCTAGTAAGTCTACACCTAATAGTGTTCAGACAAGTGGATTTCTTCTGTCCTTCAAGAGGTCTATGAAAAGAAACCATACTTTTGTTAAGTATAAACAGTATCTATGTCTAAATTTATCCTTCTCTTGCTATCGTCAAAACAAAAACATCAATGAGCATGCATCTCAATTCCTTTGTCAGAATTTTCATCTTTTCCTTTTTTGTTTTTCTCCCTTATTTTCCACATTGTGCTGTCAATGCTCTAACTTCCAGTGAAGTTCTTTCCAGGGACTTAACCTTTATGATGAAAAGGCCTTTGTTTCTAATCTGCTTTCCTTCTGCTGTAGCTGAATCCAACAGTCTCTTGTTTGTATTACACCTTGTCTCCCGAGACTAGACTTACATGAGGACCTTCACATAAAATGAATTCCATTTTGCAAGTAGGGGGAGCAAACCCTTTTGGTTAAGTGTCTTGGTCAAAATCACACATTGAGACACAGACTGAATTCAGGATTGATTTCCAGGCAACCAATGGGATTCCTGAGCATAGCGTTCTTCCTAAAAAGAATAACACACAAGACTGGCTAGATGTAGATATATGGATGAAATGATCTTTTAAGAAGCCTTTCAGTCTGGAAGAATTTTCTAATAACATACGGCGATCAATATAGTGGTCAAATAATATAGCAAGGTAGTCTAGGTTATTATGACCCAAAAACTCAGTGGATTCATAGATATTTCCTGTAGCTCTCTATACTTTCACATTTGTACAAAGTTTCATCTCCAACCTGACAGACCAATTTTTGAATGACACGAAGATGAGAATGCAGGCTAATAGTTGAGTGATAGAGTTACATAAAAAATGTGTCTTGAAGCCAGAACAGTGGGTTAATAGCAATAAGATTAAATTTAATGAGACACTCCCTCTCCTCTAAGTTCCAGTTCCTTTCCCAGGAGGAAGGACTTTTAGCAATTTTTTGTTGTATATGATTCAAATCCCACATTTTTCCTTAACATTATACCATAAGAAATCTCCTATGTCATTAAATATTCTTAAGATCATTTTCACAGACACATGATATCCCATCTTTTCTATGTACTGTAATTTTTTAAACATTCCCCTATTTTTGGCCAAATATGTTGCTCCAATTATTTGCTCATATGAATAATGCTTTCAATATAAATAAATATATAAATATACTATATAATATAAAATTATATAAAATAATATGTAATAAATATAAAATCACCCTTTTATATTAAAATAATTTAACAGGGATAAATGTTTATATTTGAGCTTTTATGTAGGCTCAAAAATACAATCACATTATTATAGATTGTATTTGTCTGGTTTTCCAGCAATCTCCAGGAAAAAAAAAAAAGACTGAGGATTTTTTGTTGTTCACAAGTGCCATATTTCCCAACAGTGTAACCAGTATAGCATCCAGACCAGGGAGGTCTTAGTTCCTGTCATTCTGTGCTAGTCACAATATATCTGGAATACTGTGTCTATTCCAGATTACCACTCTTCACAAGCAACACAAACATTTAGAAGAATTCAACCAAATTTGGTAATTATCAGATGTCAAAACGCTGTAAGAAGTGAGAGATTTAACCCTAAAGAAGAAGAAACCTAAGTTTATGAGATTACAGATTTCAAATACAGGCATATCTTGTTTTATTGTGCTTTGCTTTACTGCAGTGAGCAGAAAATGTGTTTTTTACAAATTGAGGGTTTGTGGCATCCCTGCATCAAGCAATTCTCTCGGCCCCATTTTCCTAACAGCATGCGCTCACTTCATGTCTCTGTGTCACATTTTAATTAAGGTATGTACATTGTTTTTTAGACCTAATGCTATTGCACACCTAATAGACTACAGTACAGTGTTAACATGACTTTTATTGCACTGGAAAACCAAAAAAATTTGTTGACTTGCTTTTTTTTGATATCCACTTTATTGCAGTGGTCTGACACTAAACCTGCAATTATCTCCGAGGTATGTCTGTATAAGAAAGAGCATCTGGAGCAAGGAGAATTAGACCTATTCTGAGGTCTGAAAGCTATAGGCAGCAGATTTCAGAAGATGTGGCCCAGAGCAGTGAAAAAGCAAAAAACTGAACAAAAGCTAGTGACACCCTAATGGACCATCATAGATTGCCTTCTTCCCACTGATCACCACAGGCTGGGAAGAGCTGGCTAAAATCAGAAACGGCCTGAATGTGAAACAGCCATCTCTTCCTCCTCTGTACACTCTTGGATTCTTCCAGGTTCCATCCTTGGCCTCTTGTCACTATACACTCACCTCAGGTGAGCTCAGCCATTTCCATGGCTTTAACAACCACTTTCAAATCTCTATCTCTAGTCCTGACCTTTCTCTTGAGCTCCACTTCCATCTAGACAAGAGTCTTTTCAAATGTAATGCACCAAAGCTAAGAGTTAATTATCTTCCTGTCTTTATTAGTCAGGACTCTTGGTTGCCAAGAGCCAGAATTCCAACTTCAACTAGTTTAGGCACAAAGAGCAATTTACTGGTGCAAATTAACTAAACTGAGGGATGGGCAGGGATTTTCAGCCTCGGATTGCCTGAAATCAGAGAATGAAAGACCACGGAACTCTTTCTCTCTCTCCTATCTTCTTCTCTCCTGGTGTTAGTTTCAATTTGCCCTACTGTAGACCAGCTTCTTCCACATACAGGGGACTTACCACTAGCATCTCTAGACTTACACCTTCTCAGAATTCAACATCAAGAAAGAAAGGCCCTCTTCCTTTTGTGCCAAATCAAAATTCAGAAATGCCAGGGAAAGTCTCAGACTGCGTCACATACCTGTACTCTGGCTAAACACTGTGGACAGGGTGGAGAGCATGAGATACTATGACTGAACCAGTTTAAATCTGGTGTCTCCCCCTAGAACAATCACTGTAGCTAAGGTGATGGGGCAGTGTTTTAAAAAAAAAATGGGGCAGGGGCAGCTCTCATTAGGTTCATGTATACAAGTTGAGGCAGAGGAAAAGGACAGGGACCTTTGACGTTCCTGGGAAGAGGGAGCGATGCTAGGTGGGCAAAAACATTAGTGTCGACTGCCCTCTCTGACAATGCTCTGTCTTCCACATTCTTACTCTCCACTACTGTCATCTCTACTTAACCTGTCTTGCAAACTGTGCCTCAACTTCTTAAAAACTTTGGTTAGTTGCCCAATCAAAATCCAAACTCCCTAACTTAGAAAAAACATTTCCAGCCTTATCTCCTCTAATTCTTCTGTTCTATACTCCCTGCTTTCTGCCCATACCTGCTGCCATACTTGCCTACGATTCCTCAGATACACAGACCCCTTGCTCAGCTCTGTGCATTTCTCCTTGCTACCTTCTTTTCCTGGCTTGGAGCCTCCTTTCTCACTTTTGTCAGCTGGCCTTTTCCTTTAATATTTAGGGAGAACATTGCCTTGCCTTTATGTTATGCTTGCCCTAGTCTCCAGGAACATTTGATCCCTCTACCCTTTGTGTTTCTCACAAAACTGAATTCATACCACTGACCAGCACTTATCTCATGGAATTACCATTTATTTGTTTACATATCTGTTTCCTCACTAGGCCAAGAGTTTTTCAGAAGCCACAAACCATACCCTACTCCTCTTTGAAAGTCCTAGCACAGTGCCTGGCATGTGAATAGCTATAGCCTGGCACATAATGGAAGGTCAATACACATTTAATGACTAAAGTAACAACTAAGAATTTCAAATTTTTATAATTCATTTGGTAGTTTAAATAACTGAAACCAGATATTACCAAAGCTAAGGGCTCCTTTTTTTCTTTAGGAAATAAGAGTGAATTAAAGTCTAATGAGGGGAGCAGGTGTAGCTCAGTGGTAGAGCACCTGCTTCCCATGTATGAGGTCCTGGGTTTAATTCCTGGACCTCCTAAGAAAACAACAAAAACAAAACAAAACAAAACAAAAAAACTATGAAAGTCTAATGAGTGGGTTCATTTCGTTTCCATCCAAAATACTCCATTCAAATTTACCAAATGCTATTGCAGTACCCACCACCCAGTACTGTGATATACATTTGAAGCTTTTTTAAACCATATTAGTCCAAAATGTAAATAGATTTTATCTTCCCTGGGTTCCAAAGTGGACTCTCAGCCATGAGCAGATAAGCAAGCAATGTAGCTGGGAGAGTGCCAAACCAAGAAAACATAACTTTAAAAATGGTAGGAGACACAGAGCCCTTGCTGGACCATCTTTCATCCCCTCCCCAGCATGGTGTAGAGTGAGCCTGCCCTCCCATTGTGGGTCCCTGGCCCTGTTCCAGAAGGAGCAGAATGACACCAATGCACATAATACTGGGGTGCCTGAATGCCAGTGCCAGTCTATTGAGTGGCAGCCTGAAAGACTGAAGCAGGAAACTTATCTTAGGCTCACCCTGCAAGAACTTGCCCTCAAGGAATTTGTGGACAGCAAAAGCTGTATAAGAAACAATTAAGTCAAAGCAGCCAGGGGCAAAGAATTATCTGCTTTAAACCAGACAGAACATGGGGAGGGGAAGAAAGTCTGTTTCATAGGGAGGAGAGGGGGCATTCAAATCCCTATAAATGAAGAAATTCCTAAGGCCACAAGCAAGCACAAACTAAAGACAAGACTTAGGCTTAGAAAAAATGGAGAGGACCTTGCACTTCATATTTGCCTTGGGCTGAACTTCTTGATAGGAGGGATTAAACTCTGAAGGAGTGTGCCAGCCAATCAGAGCTGATTTGCAAAGACTGTGAATTGTATTTTTTGCATTGGTTTGTTTCTTTTTGTTAGTTCCTGGTGTTCAAGGAAATTTGTGTCATCTCACTAGCTGGATACAAAATTAAGGTACATACCACTCAGATACTAAATCCCATAGCTAACACTTTAAAATATTAAAATGTACAGTGTACAACAGAAGATTACAAGACAGACAAAGAAACAGGAAATGATGGCCCAGCCAAAGGAACAGGATAAGAATTCAGAAATCATCAATGACGAAGACCAGACTTTGGACATACCAGACAAAGATTTTTTTAAAAATGATTCTCAATATGCTCGAGGAGATAAAGGAAAACACAGAGAAAGTACTAAAGGATATCAGAGGTAAAAATGAACCCAAAACATGGGAATCTCAATAAGTAGATAACAATTTTAAAAAGGAACCAAATAGAAATGCTGGAGTTGAAGACCGCAATAACTGAAATGAAATCTCCCTACAGGGTTTCAACAGTTGATTAGAGCTGGTAGAAAAAAGAATCAGTGAACTTGAAGAAAAGACAATTGAAATGACTCAGGCTGAGGAACAGAAAGAAAAAGGAAATTTTAAAAGTGAACAATAGCATAATAGATTTGTGGAATACCATCAAGCATACAAATGTATGCATTATGGGAGTCCCAGAAGGAGAAGAAAGAAAGGGGAAGAAGGAACATTCAAGGAAATAATGGCAGAAAAATTACCAAGTTTAATGAAAGACAAGAATATACACATTCAAGAACCCCAATGAACCCCAAATAGGGTAAACTTGAAGAGAACCATTCCTAGACACATAATAGCCAAACTATTAAATTCAAGGACAAGGAGAGAGTTCTGCAAGCTGCAAGAGAAAAACAACATGTTATGTACAAGGGACTCCCAATAAGATCAAATGCTAATATCCCATCAGAAACCATGGAGGCAAGAAGGCAGTGGGACAAAATATTTAAAGTGCTGGGGTGCGGATGTCACTCAAATGGCTGGGCGTCCGTCTCCCATATGTAGGGACTTGGGTTCGATCCCCAGGACCTAAAAATAAAGAAAATATAGAAGGTGCGCAGGCCACCAGGCCCCACGAGTGGGTGAGCCCCCAGACCCTGCACACAGGTGTGTGGCCAGGCCCCGCCCCAGGGCCCCATACGTGGTGCACCATCAGGCCCCACGAGTGGGTGCACTGTCAGGCCCTGCAAGTGGATGCGCCATCAGGCCCTGTGCGCAGGTGTGTTGCCAGGCCCCATGTGAGGATGCACTGCACGCAGCAAGATGAGGACGTAACAGGAGAGTGACACAAGGGAGAGCCAAGATGACACGTGCCGAAAAAACAGGAACTAAGGTGGCGCAGGTGGCAGAATGCCTCTCTCCCAAATTGGAGGCTCCCAGAATCGAATCCCAGTGAAGACAGGAGAAGGATGAGAAGAGAGGGCAGGAAATGGACACAGAGAATTGCCCAGTGAATGGACACAAAAACAGCAGAAACAGGGGGTGAGGGGGGTTAAAATGGATTTTTAAAAAGTAAATAAATAAATCTTAAAAAAAAAAAAATTTAAAGTGCTGAAAGAAAACAATTGCCAACCAAAAATTTTATACCTGGCAAGATGACCTTTCAAAAATGTGTTAGAAATTAAGACATTACCAGATAAACTCAGAGGGAGTTTGTCACCACTAGACCTGCCCTACAAGCAATATTAAAGGAGTTCTTCAGACTGAAAGGAAAGGACACTGGTCAGTGGATTGAAGCAGCATGAAGAAACAAAGACCTGCAGTAAAGATAACCATATGGGTAATTATAAAAGCCAGTACTAATGTATTGTATTTTTGGATTGTAATTCAACTTTTTACTTCTCATTGGTTCTAAAATGCAAATGCTTGAACAGTAATGATAAATTTCTGGTTTTGGACATACAATGTATAGAAATATAATTTGTAACAAGTACAACAAAAAGGTGGGGGATATAGGAGTATAGGAACAGTGCATGTGTTTACTATTGAAATTAAGTTGGTTTCAAATCAAATGTGATTGTTATAGATATAGGATGTTAAATTTTAGGCCCATGGTAGCCACAAAGAAAATATATTAAAATATACATAGAAATAAATGAGAAAGGACTCATTGGAGGACTAACAGTTCCCAATTTTATAATTTATTACAAAGCTGCAGAAATCAAAACAACATGGTACCGACACAAGGACAGACAAATGGATTTCAATTGAGAGTTCAGAAATAAACCTTCATCTATGGCCAATTGATTTTTGACAAGGCTGTCAAGTCTGTGCAATTGGGAAAGAATAGTCTCTTCAACAAATGGTACTGGGAAACTGGATATTCTTATACAAAAAAATGAGGTGGGTCCCTACCTCATACCATATACAAAAAACTCAAAATGGATCAAAGACCTAAACAGAAGAACCAAAATATACAACTCCTAGAGGAGAGCATCTTCAGAACCTTGTATTCAGAATTGGTTTCTCAGACTTTACACCAAAAGCACAAGCAACATCAACAACAACAAATAGATAGAGGGGACTTCATCAAAATTAAAAGCTTTTGTTTATCAAAGGACTTCACCATGAAAACAAAAAAACAACCTACTCATTGAGAGAAAATATTTTAAAACCACAAAACCAATAAGGGTCTAATATCCAGAATATATAAAGAAATCCTACAACTCAACAACAAAAAGGCAAGCAACCCAATTAGAAAATTAGCTAAAGACTTGAATAGACATTTCTCAAAAGAAGATATACAATTGACCAAAAGCCCATGAAAAAAATGCAATATCATTAGCCATTAGGAAAATGAAAATTAAAACCACAACAAGATAACATTCCACACCCACTAAAATGGCTATTATTTTTTTAAAAAAGGAAACAAGTGTTAGAGAGTATGTGGCAAATAGGAACACTTGCTCATTGTTAGTGTGATTGTAAAGTGGTGCAGCAGTTGTGAAAAACAGTTTGGCAGTTCCTCAGAAAGTTAACTATAAATTACCATATGACCTGGCAATAAACTTCTAGGTATATACCCAAAAGAACTGAAAGCAGATATTGGCACACTGATGTTCACAGAGTCATTATTCACAATTATCAAAAGATAGAAGTAACACAAGTGTCCATCAACCAATGAATGGATAAACAAAATGTGGTATGTCCATACGATGGAATATTATCCAGCCATAAAAAGGAATGAAGTTCTGATAGGTGTGACAACACTCATAAACCTTGAAGCCATCATATTGAGTGAAATAAGCCAGACTCAAAAGGACAAATATTGCATGATCTCATTACTGTGAAATAATTCAAATAAGCAAATTCATAAAGACAAATTAATAATTCAGGTTACCAGGGGCCAGGATGGTAGGAAATGGGAAGTTAATGCTTAATTGGTACAGAGTTTCAGTTTGGGTGATGGAAAAGTTTTTGGTAATGGATGGTGGTGATGGTAGCACAGCATTGTGAATATAATTAGCACCACTGAATTATATATTTGAATGTGAATAAAGGGGAAATTTTAGGTTATATATGTTACGAGAATAAACATTTTTAAAAGGCATAGGTTCCAGAGACTGGAGCCTCTGGCCTGCCTATGTGCCAGCTGTGCCTGGAATCTCGGTGGTGCTGCAACTCCTACTCTACAGCTCAATGGACTCACCCAAGTCATCTGGTGAGGAGACGATGATGCACAACGGCCATGCCAGGGAATGGAGAGAGCCTGCAGCTGCAGACAGGATAATCCCATCCACCATATCCATGGGATATAAGCCCCTCACTTGGAGGTGGAGTGGACATCACCATCCCAGACTCCTCAGGATTGGGGGAAGAGCTATGGACTAGAGTGGACTTAATGGTATTCTGTTGTAGACATATTGTGATTCAAGCAATGGAAGAAATTATAACAGTGAGGTGGAGCCAGTGGCCACTAGACGCTTTCGGGGCAGGGAAGGGAAAAGCAGTTGTTATACAGGGGCTTTTTCAGGACTTGGGAATTATCCTGAATGACATTGCAACGACAGATATAGGCCATTTTACATCAGCATATAACATGCAGAACTGTGTGGGAGAGAGTGTGGTCTACAATGTGAACTATGGTCCATGCTTAGTGGCAAAGCCCCAGGATGTATATATCCATTGCAGGAGATGTGCTACACTAATGAAAGATGTTTATGTGGGATGTTATGGGAGGTGTGGAATGTGGGGAACATGGAAATCCCTGTAATTTTTGTGTAACATTTATGTAATCTAAGCATCTTTTAAAATATATATTAAAAAAATAAAAATAAAAAATAAAAGGCATAGGATTGAACAACTCAAACAGTGAATCCTAATATAAATTATGGGTTATACTTAATAATACAATTATAATATTATTTTAACAGTTGTAACAAAGGTACCTCACTAATGCAAAATAATAGGGAAAAATGGCAACTCTGCATCTTCTGTATGATTTTTATTTAAACCTACAATTTCTCTAATAAAAATTAAAAATAAAAAGATGGCTGGCTGGACTGGGAACCACAATGCCTGGTCTATGCCTGGCTCTGACACTGAAACATGACCTCAGGCAGTCATTTCTTCCTGACCTCCAGAGTGGTAAATTATTGGCTGGTTCCACCTCAGTTTTGTAGAAACAGTATAAAAATTATACCTCTAAAAAAATTGTAGTGCACCAAGTTAAACTCTCAGACTTTGAGAGAGGTATTTAAGAAACATGTGGTGTTATCATACAGGGTCCAATTTTGAGTTAAGTTTACAGGCCATCTCTTCGGACACACATTTTGTAAAGGGCATAGACTATACATACTATGTTTTATGGTGTTAACTTTACAATTTTAAGACACTGGGTATCTTATCTACACCAAGGAGGTTGGCAAAACTTTGGGGCTCCCTAACTTGGATTATTGTAGCGCATACTCAGGGGACGGTATCATAGGTAGATGAAGAGATGGGGAATAGGGCAGGTAAAAGAGGTTAAAGGATTAAGCCTTTTTTGCCCCCTGAAGAAGTGAGGTTTAAAAGATAACTGTCCTTCTGTTTATGGGTTGAGAATGTGTCTAATAATTGATTGCTAGATTAAATCAAATTTCCTATGAAGAAAGGAAAGAAAATAGGAGTAAATAATAGTATATAGTAGGGTTGTTTAGGAAGAACTTTCAACAGGCACAACACTGAAATGGGTTATTGGGAAGGAGCCCACTTTTCCTAGTAATTATTATAGATGGGATGAATACCTATCCAAGTGTGTCTGACCAGGGGCTGTCCCGCCTAGCGGGAGGGGGATAGACTAGGTAATTTCTGGAGGGTCCTTTTAGCCTGGCCTCTAAACTTCTGAGACAGGAACTCAGCCCTCAGAGGCGGGTGTGACAGTTCTGAAGTAAGATGCTGCCATCTAGCGTTTGTCACTCTCACCCGCAACAGCACCTACTTGCCTATACAGAGATCTATTACAGTTAGGAATCCCCTCCACAGCACGGTCTCTGTCCTCTAGTCAGGCAAAACAGATCTAAATAGCCAAGTTATACAGGAAATGTAATCGGCATTAAGGCACTTGAGGAATTAAAATCTTCTTTTGAGAGGAATGTAAGAGGAGTCAGTCTAGCACAGAAAAGAGAGACTCCAGAGTTGACATACACTCCCGTGGGTTGACTGTACAGAGATGCCACAGGGAACACACATGGAGCACGTTCTCTACGTCTTTAATGGGTAGACAAGGGTCCAAATTGTGGAACATGTGGGGAGAGCGATTACAGCTCACGGTACGGAGCAGTTTTGAAACGCTCAGGGCTGCCTATCGTGGGCGGGAGTTTCCTGTCATTGGGAGTACCCAGAACCAGGCTGGAGCATTTTTCTGTGGGAAAGATGAAGAAGGCATTTAAACCAGCAAAATGGTTAACTGAAGAAGACAGTCTTTAAACGTCTTCTAATCTTAGACTGTGAGGTCCTTTAAAGCATGGGATTCCATCACTGCAGCCTGTGTTTAGCATGGTGCCTGGTATGTAGCAGATACAGATACTCAGTATTTGATTGAATGAGTGAACATATTCACTTAACATTTCCTTGGAGGGAGTAAACTAGCAGAAATAAAACTGTTCTTTAACAAGTTGAAGAAGAAAATGAAAACAGCCCCTGACATTTAGAGCTGACCTGGCAGTCACCACTACACCATGTTATTCTCCTATTGACCATAAACTATCTCACAGAGCACCAATCTCAGACAAGGCCACTCTGAGAGCATGACAAAATGAGACAAAGCAAGGCCACTTCATAATTTTGTCTAAGCACAGGCAAAAATAAGGTCACTGTACCACCCACAGAATACCAAACACTCCCTCTCTCAGCCAAAATGAGTGACTGCTGTTTCTTTACTAATTACAGTGTATCTTCAGGCTACTCTTCCTTCCCTAGAGATGAGACTTATTGAGATGCCCAATCACAGAATTGCCCTGGCTTTCTGACTGCTTTCAGACTAAAGCAAGTATCTGATTCCCTTGTACCCTTCTTCCAAATCACCAACCCAAAGCCCAAATCCTAACACCCTTTTATCGGGGTACCCTGTAGTTCGCAGGGTACATGTTCTCCCCCACTGCAATGATTAAAGCCAGCTCGTTTAACCCCATGGTTGTTCTTGATGGTCTTTGGCTGAAGGACATTGGCCAAATAAATGCTAAGGGGGAAAAAACTATGCCTCTAATTCTAAGACCAAGATGAATCCCATATAAATCACAGATCCATGAAGTTTATTTCAGTTACCTTCTTAAAAGAGGTTGGGCCTTAATTATTAATACCCACTCTTATTTGTTGAGGCTTACTAGGGGCCAGGCATCACCCTAAGCACTTCCCAGGCATGATTTCATCTCACACTCACTACCACCCTAGGAGGTGGGCATTGCTATCGCCTCATGTCACAGACTGAAGCACGGGGAGGTGAAGTTGCCTACCCAAGGTCAGAATGCTGGTGAGTAGTGGAGCCAGGACTCAATCTGGTCACCTGACTCCAGATAACAGGGCTTTGAAGGTCAGAGGATGTGAGTTGTGTTCTCAGGGGAGGCAGGAAGGCATGTACAAAGGCACAGGGGCAGCATCTTCGTCTCTCAGTAAGTTGCATAAACACCTACACAGTGCGGGCTCCTGTCTCCCACACTCCTTAGTGCTGGTCCTGGTTCTTAAGGCTGATGCCCAGGGCAGGGTGCAGGGGTTGGGGACAACACATTCTGGTTCTTTAAATGGCTTTGATCCTTCCACCCTAAGTTTTAATTGTAAAAAACTCTCCAACCAGCCTCCACCCCAAACTTTGCTTTTCTCATCTCACCAAAGCCTGGTGTGGTTTAGATGGGTCAGAAAATGGCCAGAGGACATTAAATTAAACCTTCACCTAATTAATGCGTACCAATCTTTCAGGTCTCCACATGTAAATGCCACTTCTTAGAGAAGCCTTCCCTAACTCCCCAGGATAGGATGAATCCCTTTGCCACAAGCTCTCACAGCCTCTCTTAGGACAGGCTCGTCACTCTTGCCATCCTAGCTCAGTTTATGACCTCCCTGCTGGACTTAAAGGTCCATGGACACCAAGGCCATGTTTGACTTTTTTGCTGCCTAGCACACTGCAGGAGCTCCAAGTTGTGAACTTGAAAGGGACGGGGGAAAAATAGGGGCAGAGTTTCAGGGAGAACCAGGTTGATTTCTTTCCCTTCCGACTCCAAACCCTTGCTTCTTTCTTCTTAACACATCATGATCCCTAGTATTTTCTTTTCTTGACTCAAGCTATAAAAAAACTTCCTCGGTCAGGTCAGGTGTTGCCTAGAGAAACCTAGCTGTGCTCTAGCTCGTCTTTTTTTTTTTATTTTTTATCTTTTAACAAGAATCTGATCAGTCCCTCATAAACCAGACCTTCTGAAAAGCAGACCTTTCCACTCTAGAGAATTGTCCAAGGTCATACCGAGTCATACTGCAGAGCCAGAAATAAAACTCAAACCAGCTGGCTCCCAAGTTGGTGCTTGAGCTTGTTCTTAAGGAAGACAGGAGGAAATGGGCTTGAACATTCATTCCCTAAGAGTGTTCATCAAACGTGGGCTTATAATGCCTGCCGCTTCCACCACATGTTATCGAGGAGACATTAAAGCATAATGAGCCCTTCAGGAAAAGACATTTTTAATAAGGAACAGAAAAATACAAGGACAGTCTGGATCTATAATTAATATTGTAAAAATGATTTTAATTAAATTCTGGATTGTGACTCTCCTAAAATGGCTCACCACAGTGAAGTTAGCATAAGCCAGAGTCAGTACCAGTTTACTGTATAATCTCTTGGTAAATAGTACAGCAAAGCTAAAAGGCTGCAGAAAACACAGATGTCTTTGGTACAACCCGATGTTCCAACGACATGAGAAATCATTTTAAAAATGAATGAGACTGAAGCTAAATTCTTAGATACATAGCCACACAGTAACAAAGTTCAACTAAGACCCAAGTTCTTAGCCTGCATGGCTGAAGAATGAAAGCCAACCAATTAAAGAGAAAAATGGATTATGTAATCTTGCAGCAGGGGCAAGGAATTTACTGTTTGGGTATTGAGAGTAACCAAAGCCTCTTTTTACCTGGGATGGATCCAGTACAGTCTAGTATAGGATGGGGGGTATGGAAAGGGGAGAGGTACATGAACTCCAAAACCACCTTCCACCTAGAGTGTCTGAAAACATGAGAAGTAAACTACCTTTGCAAAATAAGTTAAGGCTAATGAATGGCCTCTGAACTTCTTTCCTAGATACTTAGGGCTCACTTCTCCCTGTACAGATTATTCACACTAACCAGGCAGCCTCCAAATAACTGTGTACTTCATATTCTTTGAAATGTTCATTTCTTCCATCTGTGTTGCCCCAAGCAACATCATAAAATGATTCAGTGGGGAAGTTAGGCAGGGCAGCTTGTTTTACCAAACCTCTTCCTGCATATTGTACAAAGGGGTAAAAATAAGTAAGATCGTCAAGTGAGTTAAATTGTTAGAGTTTCTAATCAAAAATAATTTTTGGCAAGGCTTTTGTTTTTCCTTTCCCTGTCGTTTTTTCATTATATTTCATCTTTCTCTTTTACAAATATAGAATGGGTAATTACATCTAGAAATGGACTCTTTGTTTAAGTAAAAGAAAAATGTTATATTTAAAAATAAACAAGACATCCTTTCCCAGGGAGAGAGGCAATCTGGGGTCTAAAATACAACTATGACCACTGTAAGACTGTTTCTAGTGTCATCCCTAGCTGACTGGGAGGTGGTCTCAATTACCTGAATGTCCTTGGAACAAAATCTGTAAAGATGTCACACTTCATCAAAGCTCAAACGAATTTTTATCACAATGAGCCTTAACAATTAGTCCAAAATTTAGACAAACGTGGACATGATTTTGGTGAATGGAAAACGATTTGTTCCCAGAGTAAGCCTCAATCATTCCGTCCCTCATTTTTCTCTGCTCTAAAATTAGGCTATCCTTTCATACCTCTTTGCCAACAGAAGCTTAAAGAGAAATGCAATGTTTAACTGGCTTCAAAAAGAATTTCTGCAGACATACCGGGAGTGCCTGGAGGCCAGGTAGCCTTCGGGTGAGTAGAGATACACACCCCAGAACTGCTCCTCAAGCCAGGGGAGCACGCTGGCAGCAGGGGACACCGCAGGTGCCCGGCCTTCGTTTCCTTTGGCGTTTTCATAGTACAGAGCAAATGGTTTCCTCCACAGGTTATTTAATTAGCTGCTGCTCGGGATGATTCGAGCGAAGAGCAAGAGCTTCCCCCATCTGCAAGGTGGTTACGTAAGACTCATAGGCAATAAACTCCTTGAGAGTCTATTAAGTTTGAGCTGAAAACTTAGGTTTACATAACGCAAGATGGAGATGAGGCACCAAAATCACAGAAACAAATACATGATATACAGAGACAAAAGACGTGCTGTGGAAAGCTTTAATGACCACACGTAAAAACAATATATTCAAATATCAAAAAGGGCTCCAAAGGTTTTCTTATCACCGTCGGCAGTCTAGAAATGGAAACTCACACTAATACAAAACTGTCCTTTTCATAACCAAAAGATTTATGAAACTTTTTAAAATAAATGTAATTTAATAAATTCTTTAATCCTGAGGCTGAGATCACCAAACTGAAAAAGAAAAGTCACCATCAGCTGGAATTTATTTCAATGTAGAAATTTAAAAACCATTTATTCATTGACCTGGAATGGTTTCTTTTTGTTCTCCACACCCACACTGGGAGATGACAAGAGGAATAGATGGCAAATGGTTGTGTGCAGTCTTATTATATCCTGATTATATGATTCTCAACTCAGTGTATTGACCAAAGTCAAATAGAATTTTAACATCTACTAATTATATACTATCATATTTTCAAAATGTATCAAAATGAGCTCTTTTTTTATAAAACAGGAGTTGGCAATATAATCTCAGATAACAACAACAACACAGAACTTTCTTACTTTACTGTGGCTACCACAGCACACTTCAAAGTGTTTTACATGTAAGCCAACTAGTTAATTTCTGAGTTCACACAGAGTGCCTTGCAAATACTCACCTCTGGGCTCTTGGTCACCTTGAGATAAGATCTGCACATGTTAGCAAGAAAAAATGACCCCCAAATGCCACAGTAATTATTTCATTCAAGTGATGGGAGAGGCATTCATGCTAAATTGGAAAAAAAAGTCAGGCATGTTGGAGGGGGGCACTATCTCACCTTTTTTTAAAGATGCAAAATAACAAATAAATAGAACAAAAAGATCTTCAAAATTGGATCCCCAATATGGTTTTTGTGACCAAGTCTAGGACAATGCTGGCACCTCTCTCATGGCAGCCTAGTAACTTATCCTCCAATTATTTCCTTGATGATCTCCACATGTTTTTTTCCTCTCTCTTTTTTTTTTTCTTAAGGAGGCATGGGGGATTGAACCCAGGACTTTGAACATGGGAAGCAGGTGCCCAACCACTGAGCTACACAAGCTCCCCTCCATATGTTTTTAAAATGTCTTCCTTCTAAATATTTCACCACAATGTTTCATCAAAATAGGCTGTTCATCTGCACATCTGAGTCAGGAAATCTCTGTTGCCACCTTGTTTCAAAGTATTGTAAATGACATTTCCTGGGTATAACTTATGTCCACTGCACAATTACATGTATTCTGGGCTATAATAAAAATCTGGAGAAATAAAGCAGTTGAAGAATTGCCATCTGTCAACCTGCTCTATAGTCTTTGCTTTGATTATCTCTAGATGCCTTCCCAATTCAAACTACTGGACTGAACAAATAATATAGGCATGGGCACTGGGCATTTTCTGGATATTTCCCAGGAAGTGAAATTATGTTCACTAAGTCTTAGCCAAAACTGGGTGAGGATTATGGAGAGAAGATTCAGTGTTAAAGTGAGTTAAGAAAGGGTTTTCTGGGAAAATCTAGGGTACAAGCACTCTCTTGTTCAGAAGAATCATGGAAGAGTCATGAAAGACTGAACAATCAAACGGCCAATCCCCATTTGGTACTTGAATGCCCTTTTAACATTCCTGCTAAGTTGTTGTCCAGCCTCTGCTAGGATACCTTTAGGGAAGCTGTTCCCACACTACTTATTCCTCCTTATGAAAGAATGACATAACAAGTAAATAAGTTTCCATTAAATGTGATTATGAATTATATGTAATTTTTCAAGAGAGTTAGTAGACTGTCAATTGCTACTCAAAAGGATAAATGAGATTTGTCCCAAGCACCCTACGCTTTCTACAATGATTCAAAATGGGGAGATACAACTTATGGTTATTGAGTGGCTGGAGGCAGGGGATAAAAACATCTCAGAAGTAATAATTGAAGGAACCCCAAAACGAAGGGGAAATGATGTTCTAAATAATAAATAAAAGTGTGAAGGTGCAATAAACATCTTGAGCATCAAGTTTTGTTGCAGAGAATTCAAGAGCCCTGGTGGATGAACTGTAGGCTAATAATAGCCCGCAGCTTGTCAGTTCAGAAGTTGGAGACAGAAGAAGATGACGCAATCGAGTCTGGGGCTGCAGCCTGCTATCCTAAAGCAGCAGGAAGCAGGGCGCTCTACAGTGATGTTCTTCTTTTGACTTGTTTGGAAGTGCTGCAAATGATTTTCTTGTTTCTGATTTCTCTCAAGCTACTCAGACTGTTTCAGAGTTTTAAATCCCCCTTCAAAAGATGAACAAAGCAGCATGTAGATTGCTGGGCAATAATAACAGAATTCAATTAGCAAGAGATCAATTCCTCTAAAGGGACAAACATTTCTGTCTCTATTTTTATCTTTTGAACACATATATGAATAAGTCTATCTGGACTGAAAACAGTTATCCTGTTAACACGCATCAAATGGAAAGCCTCTGAATGCCCATGTTACTTAAGACTCGGCTGATTTAACTTTGAATGGAATCTTTCACCCGCATGAGTTAGAAGGGCAATGGGATGAATTTTTAGCAAACAGGACCATGAATAACAGACAAAAGCAAAACAACCTTAAAGTCAGCATGTCTTTTTATATGGAGGCCACTTTGTTCATATCTGTTTTAAAAGTATCAGATAATAGGTAGTGGCTGGATGACAAGAGGGCAAATCTTCCTGCAGAAAAGAATAAAACTTCCTTGACCACTGAGACATGGTAGTGAAATCAGTGAAAGTCTATTAAGTACTCAGGATAGATTTGATTGGCATCAAAAACCACAAAGATCTTTGGGTTCCAGGTGTCATCCACACAGCTGTCATATAAATTCACATAGCTCCCGTCTTTGGAAGGAGGCCGCATGTATTTGGAGTCTCCGTTTATGTAATCTCCAATTAGTACTCGAGCAAGAAACATAGATTTATATGTTCTAAACAGATGCCGCTGGTGCAAGCTGACACCATGAATTTGGAATGTGTTCCCATGCTTTATGTCATCTTTGCAGAAGCGACTGGAGTACGCAGCATCTCTAGCAAAATAGGTTCCTTAAACAAAAAGGACCAAAAAAAGAGCCACGATTATTCCTAAGAATATATTAAACACAAGCAAAAACACTCTAATTGTCAGGGGAATACACATGAAATTGTATAACAAAAATAGATGTGGAATTTCCTCATCTGTAGATCTTTAAGAAAAGAAACCCATCTGTTATGGACAGCTGTGGTGCAGACTGCCACAGGGATAGAGTCGTTGGGATAGAGCAGTGCCCGCCTCCCCGCCCCCAGTGGAGCTGCCAGACTTCTGCTCTCAAAAGAACTCTTACAAAGAAACCCCATGTGTAAAACAGATAAAAACACTGTTTCTGTGGTTAAAAGTGTGGCAGGGCCTGAGTTTTAACTGCGTCGACCTCCCTCCCATTTCTATTTCCTTCAACCTCTTTCTCTATGCAGGGAGGCTCTGTGGAGCACAGTTTGAAAACTACCAATCTATAGAGATGATTTCAAACCCCAAGAAACCAGAGTGATTTCTAGGATACAGAGTAATTCAATAATATTTCTGGAAATAATAGAACCCCACATGCAGGAAAACATTTCTGAGGGAATGCAATGCTATTTGTATCTAAGCATTCCAGAGGAACAGTTTCACTGGTTCATTGCCTAAATGTGAAAACTCAATAAAGCAGATGACTCTTCCTAAAGGGGAAACTGGAGAGACTGATATCATTAAGGCAATATTTACTACAAACAATTTTGGAAACCAATTGTAAAGTCTCATACTTGCACCAACATTGATGGGATTTATCTGACACTTTTCAGACACTCTTACAGTTAAATAAGTGGGATGGCCTTATCAGCAGTTATTTTAAAAATTAACTAACTTATAAAAAATGCAGCACATCCTGCTAAGTGGTAGCCAGTTCTCTTGGTGGTGGTAAGGTACAAAAAAGGACCAAAACAACAAATGTCCATCCCTTACCTTTTCCCCTCACCTCTCTCCTTAATTTGCTTGAGGACTGGGCATATATTGGAGAACTTGGACTTGGACAACCATTAGAAATGAGGTGAGGCTTACCCCCATTACTCCTTATTGCTCATTAACAGTCTTACCTATCATGTTCTAAAACAAAAACAAACAAACAAAAAATACTAGCATCTATACCTGTGAACAGTGGAATTAAATTTATCTCTCTTTCTCTCTCTTTGCCATAACTCGGTTTGGTGTATACTCTTATACATGGAAAGGACATGGAATTAAATATAATGCAAAAATCAGCTAACATCAGCTAATATGGACATGATGTCCCATCGGGATGACTGGGATTTGGGGAGCAAATTAATCTGGTAGATGTGTAAAGGTCTTACTTCCATCTTGTACATGCAAGAAGTGGCTTCTATGACTCAGAAACTCAGAGGGCATGCCAGGGACCTTGGACAGTAACCCTTTACTTAATGACTACCAAACCCCTGAATTACAAAACCATCAATTATCTCTAAAGGAGAAAACTCTCTCCTCGGGCTCAGATTGGATCTGGAATTCTGCTAATTACCTTTTCCAAAGACAGCGCCATGTATACCATTTATTCTCCAATCAAAGTTATGAATGCAAATTGCTTCCACAAATTCACTGCTGGTACCATGAAAGAGCATTTGTTCATTAATCTGAGGCACACCTCTTTTTTTCTTGAGCTGAGCCTTTTTCCTAGAAACACAATACACATATACACAAAAGCACACATAGAAATATAGCATAAGTGACATTTATTAATTTTTTAAAGAGCAAAGTTCTATGGAAAGGGTGACACAGAAAATACTTCTCTTAATATAAATCATAAATGGACAAAACAGAGCTGGAAAGAAATCTCTTATGTGCTCTTGGACACAAAAAATCTCATAAAAAATTATTAGTTAACATTGAGACTTAAGGTTGAAAATGATATCCAAAAACTACAGTTATCCCAGACTATGCCCCATCATAGGAAAAGTATCTAATTGCCAAACAGCTAAGCCTTACAGATGTCTAAAATTGAGATTAAAAAAAAACAATGAAATAATGCAAAGCTCACAGTCTTTAGACAGTGGGCTCCTTGAGCAAGAACCACATCTTACTCTTTTTATCCTCAGAAACTAGAAAATATTGGTTGACTTGATCTGTGATTGAGTCTTAGTGTTAGAAAGGATAATAGGCCACCCAGTTCAACCCACTTCCAAATGGACAAACTCTTCTAACACAAACAAGGGTATTCAATGTATTCAATTGT
>JAQZBX010019287.1:0-33917 GCA_029593785.1 Cabassous unicinctus
TTGACAGAACTTTCTGATGGCTTCTGTGAGGAGAGAAAATCTTAGGAAAATCTCCAAGTTTTCCCACCTAAGCAAAGGGAGCATGCAGCTGCCTGAAAGAGGGAATACTGGAAAAGGAACAAAATTTGAGGGAAAATATGAGCACTGTTTCAAACATGTGGTAAGATACATAGCATGGGTAGTCTGGTTATTCTGGACAATCAACACTCTTTATAAAGAATATAAGGAAAAAGAAGGGCAGAATTAAAAATTTAAGAAGTACTTCATTAATATATGTGAACACATGTGAAGTTACTTATATACATACATGTATATATAAACATATGAAAATATGCATAATGGTCAGAATGTTAGACAAAAGTAGAAAACAGCATCAGCTTAAAAACATTGTTTTCCTTTGGTTCAAGAAAGAAATTGTGAGAAATTTAAAGCACGGAAAAGAAAAACATTCCCATCTTATCATCTGTGTCAGTTCTTGAAGAGAAATGGGGCATACTTAATAGAATAAAATTTTAATAGTCTACCTTAATCTGACTGAAAGGAAAAGCAGAAATAGAACATAAAGTAAGTCTTACTATAGCAGAAAAAAGTAATTTAATTGCTATTTAGGTAAGTGCCTAGCATGACATGGAGATCTCATTGTCTGCTTACCTTTTAAGTTAGGAATTACTATTACTGCCATTTCAAAGAAATAACTAAGGTTCAAAGAAGGGTCATGCGCGAGGTCACACAAATAAAAAATTGTGAAAATTCAAATACAGGCTAACACAGCTCAACCCTGAGTTAATAATTACTATCTGAAGAAACATTGGATCCCTCTATGTTCTTGGCTATGATGCATAAAAGAATTTATGACCACGCCAGGTTAGTTAGGCCAGTAAAAAGAATCTATTTGGCAAATGGGGGAAAGAACAGCGTTTGCTGAGAAATGGGAGAGAAAGATGGAAATACACACCAAGGCTTGGTGTGGGCCCCAGGGAGAGTGGGCTCTGCCTCATGTGATTACCTTTTAAACTGCTAATTATTCCGCCCCCTTGCTAATGGTAAGGGTATGGGGCTCAGTGTTTGTTGGTTACCCCACCTATGGTGTGGGCCAATGGTGAGGCCTTTTTGGAGTATCCGTGGCCAAGGGGAGGTCGTGGAAAGAGAAACTGGGACCTCAAGGTTAAACTCAAGGTCCCAGCAAGGTCTTGCAGCCATGTTGTCTGCTGGCCATGTGGTCTGCCAGCCATGTTGTCTGTCAGCCAAGCTGTGAGTCGTCTTCTCCTCCATTACCCTGTACTAACCTGCCTCAACTCCCCCCTCAAAGAGTTCATACCTTATTCTTGAGGGTGCTGAGGGGCGATGATCATTCTTCTGAGTTACTTCCTGCTGGTTAGGGCAGTAGTCCCTGCCTGGCAGGGTGTAAACTTCTCTTGACTATTCTGTTGAGGTTGAGGGAAGACGTCTCTGACACTTGGTTGGAACTGGGTGAAATGCCTGTGTGACTAATATCTTGCTTTGGAAGGAAATGATTCTGGAAGAAATAAACTTTATTAGAATTTTGAAGATATATGGTCCCACTGAAAATATAAAGAGGATAGTGGTAAGTGGGTCCAAAAAGGGGGATCAGCTATGGCACACTGGACCACACGAGTGAGAAAGGCCAGGGGCCTTCAGCAGCTGCATCCCTCTGAAGTTGGTGGGCTTCATCTTGCAGGTTTGAATGCTGTTTAGGACTATTCCAGAGCAATTTATATAGAAACAGCATTTTTCTTGAGAGATAGGCATGCACCCTGCCTCCTCCACCCCCACCCCATGTGCTGTTAGCATGTTAAGAGCTCTGTGATTTTGCAGTACTACAGCAGCAAGAGAGTTTGTTTGCTGTTTTAGGACTTCTAAGGCACAGCTAGTTTCCTCTATGCTGTTAGTTAGCTTTAGAGAGAGAATGTAATAGATAATGGGGTTTGGTATAAATTGCCAATCCCAGTTTTCTGTGGTGGTGGTTATGCTTAAGACAGCTACCTAAGAGGGGGATGATAAGAGCCATTGCCCTTTTAGTTATTGTATAGGGAGAAACTACAGGAAATGAAAACAGACAAGGTTTCTTCAGGGCTGTTTGGATTGCCCTCCCCCTAGCAATAGGTGTTTGGGCTAGAGTTAGAGGGAACAGCTGGCTTTGACACAGACACTACTTAGCTTTGTCTCTTGAAGAGGTGTTGCAGGCTGTCCAATAACTGGCACTCCTATGTCTTGCCAGGTGCTTTTGGTGAGCTGGCACTTCCTTGGGCAGCTGACTTTACTTGCGCTAAGTACACCCAGCTGGCAATTCCTTTAACTTTAATAGCTGCAGGAGAGATCAGAACCAAAGAATAAGGTCCCTTTCATTTTGCCTCTAATTGAGAGTGAGGCCTGTTCTCCTGCCAGCCTTTGATCAGGACCTGGATTCCAGGTCATGGGTTTTGCCAGTTCTCCCCAGGGTATAAGTGGGACAGGTTCTGGAATAATGGCTAAGAGGGAGATCTGGGTTAAGCATGTCTTTCATCTGATGTGGGGTAAAGACTGAGAGGTCACCTCCAAGTTAATTTGGTGGCTTTTTTAATTAAAAGGGCTGTTGCACCTACTGCTCTCAGGCAAGGTGACCATTCTTTTATCTTACAGGCATGTTTATTAACTACTTAGAAAATGAAGTTTACCAGGACTTTTAACATGTTCAATATCCCTCTGCATATGATCTAGAATAGAAAAGATATTACTATAATTATCAGGCATATATCTAGAATAGGAGAGATATAGGTACAGTACTTAGTACTAATTGATGCACTACCCAATGCATAAGTTTCTCTTTGAGCTGCAGTTAATAGATCTAAGCCCCAGGTTTGCAATATCATACATGTTATCTCTCCATGGGAGCAGGCCATAACGCCAATTGTGTTTAAATTCTACTCACAGTACTCTGGTAATCGTTGCTCTACTTGCTATGTCCTTCACACAGCCAGCATGCTGCAGCACCATTAACCCTAGAGAGAAGCTAGGAAAGTAGGGTCCAGTATTCTACCAGCCTGGTGCATTGCACCCTTTGGCACTATGAAATAGTACCAGTTTGGAGACATTGTCCATTGTGCATCTGGCCATATTAGCCGTCGCTGACTGCTGCAGGAGTTTGAAACTGCAGTGTACTCTCCATCTACTTCAGGAGCACAACCAGAGATGTAGTAGACACCTTTATTGCTTTAGAGGTCAGTGACCAAACTAGGCAATAACTCCAATGGAGAGGCAACCTGCAGTATATGGAAGGCCTAGTTTGAATGAACAAGAGTTTGACAATGCTGAAATTTCTTTTGATTTTTATACACTTTCTAAATGCTTCCAATGCTATGTATATCATATCAAATGAACTTAACTTGTTAATACTTTGTTTTTTACTTCTGCACTTTTACTATGATGACGTTAATTACACAGGTATTTTATTTTAGCAGCACAGGAAAACTAACTTTCTCAGTTGTTTTATGGAAACTGAAGACTCCTGACGGAATTAAGATTATCTTTCCTTACCACCAATTTAACATGCAGATTGAGGTGGCCTCTGAAAGGTTTTCCTATTATGAAATTACTATTTGCTATTAATATCAGTTTAGGTTTCTAATTCATAATGGCTGCTTGGAATTAGTCATTTAAATGCTTCAATTTAGAAGAAAACTCCTTATAATTAACCATAACCACATAGACTGGTTACTGTACCTTAAGATAAGTTTATTAAATTAGAGTTAACAAACAATGAAATTTATTTTAACCATTTAAGAGAGGGCAGGTCTACATTTTCTTCTTTAGCTTAATTTCATTAAACATGAACATACAACTTTCATCATTTTAAAGATTTAATACATATAATGTTAATTTATTTACTTGGTATTCTACAAAACAAAGAGATAACTCCCAAGCTAAATAAATTGAAACCATTATAGTTTATGAAAGAAATGTTCTTTTTCCTTCCTTTACAGGAGGCTAAAACTTAAAAAAAAAAAATTCTATAAGTGAATAATCTTAAAAGCATACTGACTGCTAGGTTCTTGAATATATTACAAATGTTTAATTATAATTTAGAGAAGATCT
Organism: Cabassous unicinctus; assembly: GCA_029593785.1. Lineage (NCBI taxonomy): Eukaryota > Metazoa > Chordata > Mammalia > Cingulata > Chlamyphoridae > Cabassous > Cabassous unicinctus. The sequence continues at coordinate 4,093 of JAQZBX010019287.1, forward strand.
TTTCATAACTTTTAAGGACTTTTCCTTTACTTACTGAAATTTGGTAATAATAGAACTATGAACTACCCTTATTTTAAGGTTGTTAAAAGGTTTAAATTTGGGACTTATAGGACAAACTATGATTCTTAATTCCCTCTGCTTAGAAGAGTTTTAATCTGTTACACCCAGCCCCTCCCTCAGAGCTCTTGCAAAGAGAAGGCCCTGGGGGCTGGGTAGGTCAAAGAGCTCAGGAAAATCTTTTTCCCTTTCTCAATAGTTCCTACATTTAGATTTCTATATGACCTTTCCATCCTGCTTAGCCTAATTTGGGCTCTAGGAATATTCATCACATACATAACTGCATTATTTAATTTTTAACTATTTGAATAGAGCTCTTTTAAGAATTTTTATTTGTTAATTCACTATTATGATCCTGATATATGAAGATATACACTGAGCAAATAGACAGACACGAATAGAGCTTGACTCAGAAACATAACTTATTAAAGTTACTTAAAATTTTCGTTCTTTTACAAAATAAGTTTAATTAAAATAACATTTAAAAGATTTCTTTGAAGGCTTTCTCTCCCCTCTAATTTGCACTGTGACCACGCAGTTTTGCACAAGAATTTTGTTCCTTAATTATTGGCTTATAACCAAAATGTCCCCAATACTTTAATACAATTTTCCTTTGCTTCAGAACTTTGCTTATTTCCCACTTTGACTTTAGCAGACCTTGTCTGAGCAAGACTAATTCTATGTATACTAACTGAGGCTATCGAAGCCTCAGGGAAACTGGTTTCTCTCATGAATTGCTGCTTTTAGGAACCCCCAAGAGTCAAGGCGGGAGGCTTCCCTCACTTGCCAGTCCTCAGAGATAACAGGACTCTGGCAGCCTCTGGACTGGAAGAGTGGACGTTCAACCCCGAGGGTTGAGAATTTCACCGGGCAGCAATTTTGTCCGCGCTTGGAGCAGCGAGAGAAAGCAGAGTCACTAATACCAGTGCAAGGTCAGGAGACAGGGGTGTCTCAAGTTTGCTTTCCTCTGAGCTATAGGGGGATGAAGCTGTCATGAAATAAACATAAGCAAAGACAATGGCTGAGGCTAGACTTGAAGCAACCATAAACAAAGGCAAACTCAGTTCATAATCGCCACCACAATAGCTGAAATTTAAGGGCTAGGTGAACTTAGTTACAAAATAACCATAATCAAAGGTGAGTTTAGTTTATGATTAAATACAATACAATAGCTAAATCTAGGCTATATCACCCAATTATAATTTCAGTTAGTATTCTTCTGCTGTTTTATAATATAAAGACATCTATATAATGATCTTAACTCCTAGTTACAGTTTCTAGTAAGTTTTCAAGTAAAAACAGTTTGAGCAGTTTCGTTCATTAAGTAAGTAAAACAATTTTATTAGTAACAAATTTGCTAAGTTTTTCTTTTCCCACAGTTGAGTTAATTCCACTTGTGATTTCTTTTTTTATCAATTTTAATTGCAAGATGGCATTGACATTTAAAGACTCATTTTTTTAGGTTACCTTTCACAGTTATCCAATTTGTAACAAGGAAACCCCAAATCTGATTTACAATTTTGTATGCAGGAGCAGAATAACAAAGTTAAAGCAAGCACAGATTAGAACAGAAGAGAGAATTTTACACACTTAGCTTAGTTTAGGGAAAGACTTGACTTTAGCGTCGACTGGACACAAGAGCTCCCAGTGTCTGTGCACATCAGAAACTTCAGCCTCTTTCCTCCAGGAAAATCCCTGGGCAGCTACTAGTTACAGAGCTATGGGGTCTAGGGAAGCCCTGCCCCCAATGACACATGGCTTGGGGCTTACTCCATTAGATACTCCAACAAGGGGTAAAACCTTGCCTGCCTATTTTGCTGGAAGGATTGGAGTGTTACAAGGAAATGCTCAGGGAGCTAGGAAAGTCAGGAATCTTTTACTCCTAATGCATGTCACATAAAGAGGTTCTTTATTCTACAGGGGAGAGGCTTAGTAATTAGAATGCATTTCCTCATCCTTTTAAGGCAGGGATTATCATCCTTTTTTTGTTCCACAGATCCCTTGTTAAAAATCCCTGCTTTAAGGAGACAGGGCCTCGTGGTCATGGTCTCTGGCCCTCAGATCTGTCTGTCTTCTCTCTTACACAGGTTTAACTGGAATTCAGAGTCCCATACGGGGTGCATTCTTGGCCATACTGTGGTCACATGGTGTGGCAAGAAAAGATTAAACTAAGCAGGTTGTACCAGTTTAAGAGCCGCCAATTATCCTAGGGGAGGAAAATGTTTTCGTCAGATTGGATGGCATCCTACTGCTGTCCTGACGGAATGGGGTTGCTTGCTGAGCCAGTGTCCTTGGAATCGGAAGCCCTGCTCACTGTCCCACGTTTTGTGGATCAGGAGCTGTCTCTGGGCATCCGCAGAGCCTTAGAGCATTTGGAGCATCTGGGTCAAGTTCCCAGACCGAAACACCCAAGCTAGGCTTTCCCACTAGGAAAGGGGCTGGCTAAGGACCTTTAAATGCTTTTGCCTACTTTGCAGCAGTTTTAGGAGCTGGCTATGAGTTAGCTCAACCCATAGCTGCTTCCAGGGGCCCAGTTCCTCAGTTAAACCTGAGAGTAAAAGCCCATAAAAAACTAGAGACTAATTTTCCTGTGATTTGCCACAAACACTCTCAGGGTCCATCCCCCCACCCCAGACAATCTCTGGACATCTCCAGGGTGGAGGAAGAGCAAAGCCTTAGGGCACTGCTGAGGGTGGGGTTTAGGCCTCTTCTAACAAATGCATTTTCAGTTTCTAAGGCATTCTAAAGCATCTCACAGAACCAGAATGAGTTCAGCAGTATTTGGAGGATCAAAGGCACCTTTAATTAAAAGTAGTTATCTAGCAACCTAAGGAAACAATACAATGGATGATAGCAATTCTGAACTTAGAATGTTCGTTAAACTCCCTGAGGACTCCTGCTCCACTTAGGCCATGTAGCCAGTCAGTCAGGTCTCAAGAGCATTTTTACCCACAACCCAGAACTTCCTTGGATCTACACAGCATAGGGACTAGCCCCTGTCACCTCCAGAGAAGGAGCCAGGAGTTTGGGTAGAACAAGTTTATGTCCTTTGGGAGCTTATCCAGGAACCCCTTAGCCATTAATCCCCTTTAAAATGGCAGAAGCAAAAGAGGGCACAGACAGCCCTTAAAACTCACCAGTTTCTGGCAGGGGACTGGGAGCACCACTCACATATATTTCTCCTGGCTGGCTCACCAAATTAAGACAGGGAAACTCTGGATTCCTCTAGGCTCTTGGCTATGATGCATAAAAGAATTTATGAACAGGTCAGTTTAGTTACGGCAGTAAAAAGATTTATTTGGGAAATAGGGGAAAGAACAGACCTTGATAAGAAATGGGAAAGAAAGATGGAAAAAAACACCAAGACTTGTGTGGGCCCCTCTAGGCAGAAAGAGGGGGCTCTGCTTCATGTGATTACCTTTTAAACTGTTACTTATTCCACCCCCTGGCTAATGATAAGAGGATGAGCCTCAGTGGTTATTGGTTACCCCACCTATGGTGGGGGCCAATTGTGAGGCCTTTTTGGAATATCTGCGGCCCAGGGGAGGTCCCAGAAAGAGAAACTGGGATCTCAAGGTAAAACTCAAATTTCCAGTAAGGTCTTGCAGCCATCTTGTCTGCTGGCCATGTGGTCTGCCAGGCATGTTGGCTGTCAGCCATGCTGTGGGTCGTCTTCTCCTCCATTACCCTGTACTAACCTGCCTAATATCCTCTACTGCATATGCTATCCCATTTGAGCATTACCATACTCCCAGTGATTATCACTTGCTACAGAGGGACAATGAACCAGGATTTATACCAGCTGTTTGGACTTCTATAACTTATTTAAAATTTCCCTGTCTCTGTTTCATCAACTCTAAGCTGTGAACCATAATGGAACTTTACTCTGAGGGGGGATTATGTTGATTAAATTAGATTATTCATATTAGAAAAATATCTGGCACATAATCACCATACAATTCCCTTTTCCCTTTAGTATACAATTATTGTGTCTCATTTCCATTCAAATATGTAAAAGAACATTCTTCACTAATTGGCCCCATTTCATCACCAATTCAGTCACAAACCCATTGCGATCTTTTTCCTTCTCCATCCCTCTAAGGGCAAACAAGGAGCTACTACCTGCAAAGTCCATTCAACACTTCCATTACTTACCTTGCTGTATCCCTCCACTACATTAACCACTGTTACTCATCTGGTACCTGGAACAGTAACTTTGTAGCCTTTGATCTTAGCAAACAAGGTACTCACAGAGTAAATAAAAAACACTTACTTCAAGGTGGCAAAATTGCTAAAAAGTTAACTCTCTAAATTGCCAGCAGTGATAAGCCTTCAATAAATAAAATAAATCCAAATTTTTGACATTAACTATGTATGTTCCATTTTAAAATAATTACCTCTTAATTAAAAAAGAGAGCATAGACATTGAGTTGAGTACTTATTAAAGTTTCATTGGCTTACCTGTTTTAAGCAGTCTTTCAGGAAAATTTCTCTTCCACTAAGAGCTGTCCATTTACTCCCTTTACTTTCTCCCTCATATTTATGAAATGCCCCTCTTTCTATTAATTTCTTGATGTCAATAAATGTCTGCCAATAGTTTTGTTATCTTGACTTGGTTTTGTTGATTATTTTATACCTTTGAGTATACCAGTGGTTTTTATACCACCAGTCATTATTCTTGGGAATGCCACATAACACAGTCTATGAAAAATCACAAAAATGTAAAAAGAAAATAAGTCTGAAAGAACAGATCCCAGCCCTGCACTTAAGTAGACTTTTCTAAAATGAGAAAAACAACAGAAAACTAATCCCAAACCAAGCTGAAAGAAAGAAATAGTAAAGATCAGAGCAGAAATAAATGGAATCAAAAAGAAAAAAACAATAGAGAGAATCAACAAAACCAAAAGTTGTTTCTTTGAGAAGATCAACAAAATTGACTCACCCTTATCTATACTGAAAAAGAAAAAGGAGAAAAGGTGCAAATAAAGAAAGTCAGAAGTGAGAGGGGTACAATACCACTGACCCCACAGAAATAAGAGAGATCATAAGAGGATATTATGAACAACTGTATGCCAAAAAACTAGACAATGCATATGAGATGGAAAAATTCCTAGCAACATGCAAACTACCTGTAGCCATCTGGGAATTTGATGTAATTATGAATTCCAAAAATATAATTGGATCATGCTTGTAAACTGATCTGTTAATCTGGGCATGATTAAATTATGATTAGGGCGTTGACTGGGCCACATCAGTAGGGCATTGAGCCCCACCCCTTGGTGGGTAGGGAATCGAATATAAAAGGCAAGGCAAAGAATACAGTTGAAGAAGTTTTTGAGAAGCAGTTTTGATGTTGGAGACAAGGCCCCAGGAGAAGAGAAGTGAGCTGTTTGCCTGATAGTCTACAGCTGAGCTTGTGGAGGAACCAGAAGAGCTAAGCCCAGAGAGAAACACAGCCCCGGGAAGAGAGGAACACAAGAAGCCTGAACCCTGGCAAACGTCGGCAGCTCTCTTGCTTTAACACGTGACAGCAGACTTTGGTGAGGGAAGAAACTTATGCTTTATGGCCTGGTAACTGTGGACTTCTACCCCAAATAAATACCCTTTATAAAGATCAACCCATTTTTGTTATTTCACATTAGCACCCCTTTGGCTGACTAATACACTACCTATACTAATCCTAGAAGAAATAAGACCTCAACAAACCAATCACAAGTGAAGGGATTGAAACAGTCATCAAAAACCTAACAAAGATGAAAGCCCAGGACCAGAAGGCTTCACAGGTGCATTCAACCAGTCACTCAAAGATGATCTAATACAAACATTGCTCAAACTCTTTCAAACTTTGAACAGGAAAGAACAATAGCAAACTCATTCTATGAAGCCAGCATCACCCTAATACCAAAACCAGATGAAGATATTACAAAAAAAAGAAAATTACAAACCAATATCTCTAATGAATACAGATGCAAAAATCTTCAACAAAATGCTTGCAAACAGAATCCAAAAACACATTAAAAGACTTATACACCATGATGAAGTGACTTTTATACTAGCTATACAAGGGTAGTTCAACCCAAGAAAATTAATTAGTCTAATAAAGCACATTAATAAATTGAAGAAGAAAAATTTCATGTACCTCTCAATTGATGCAGAAAAGGCATTTGACAAAATGCAGCACCCTTTCTTGATAGAAATACTCCAAAGTTAAGAATAGAAGGAAGCTTTCTCAATGTGGCAGTGTGTGTATGAAATACATATGGAATACATTGTCCTCAACATTGAAAGACTGAGAGCTTTCCCACTGAGAACAGGAACAAGGCAAGGATGCCCACTCTCACTATTATTCAATATTGCGCTAGAAGGTCTAGCTAGAGCAATTAGGCTAGATAAAGAATTAAAAGTCACCAAATAGGAAAGGAAGAAGCAAAACTAACACTATTCTATGATAATACAAACCTATATCTAGAAAATCCTTGAAAATCCACAATAATACTAATAGAATTAATAGATGAATACAGGAAAGTCATGGGATATAAGATTAATATGCAAAAATCGGGTGTTTCTACACACTACTTTCTATACACTACTTATGTGCAATCTGAAGAAGAAATCAGGAAAAAAATTCCATTTAAAATAACAAGTACAATAACAAAATGTTTAAGAATGAGATTAACCAAGGATATAAAGGACCTGTATTCAGAAAACTATAAAACATTGCTAAAGGAACTGAAGAAGACTTAAAGAAATGGAAAGACATTCCATGTTCATAGACTGGAAGACTAAATATCGTTAAGATGTCAATTCTACCCAAACTGATTTACAGATTCAAAGCAATCCCAATAAAATTCCCAACAGCCTTTTTTGCAGAAATGGAAAAGCCAATTATCAAGTTTATTTGGAAGAGTAAGGAGATCCAAATATCCAAAAATCTGTTAAAAATAAAAAAGAAGAACGAATTTGGAGGACTCTCACTTCCTGATTTTACAGCATATTTTTTAGCTACAGTGGTAAAAGCAGCATGGTACTGGCATAAAGACAGATAGATCGACCAATGGAATCAAATTGAGAACTTAGAAACAGACCCTTATATCTATAGTCAAGTGACTTTTGACAAGGTTATCAAGTCCTCTCATTTCACCAGAATAGTCTATGCATGGAGAACTGGATAGCCATATCCAAAAGAAAGAAATAGGACTCCTGTCTCACACTTTATATAAAAATTAACTCAAAATGAATTAAGGGCCTAAATATAAAAGCAAAAACCATGAAACCCCTAGAAGTAAATTTAGGAAAACTCTTTCAAGATCTTACAATAAGCAGTCGTTTCTTAAACCTTACTCCCAAAGTAAGAAAAACTAAAGAAAAAATAAATTAATGAGACCACTTCAAAATTAAATATTTTTACAACTTGAAGGCATTTTGTCAAAGGAGTGAAAAGGCAGCCACCTCAATGTGAGAAAATATTTGGAAATCAAATTTCTGATAAGAGTTTAATATCCATGATATATTAAGATAAACTAAAATTCAACAACAACAAAAACCCCCAACAACCCACTTTAAAAATGGGCAAAATAGACATTTGTCCAAAGAAGAAGTATAAATGGTGAAAAAACACATAAAAATGTTCAAAATTACTAGCTGTTAGGGAAATGCAAATCAAAATGACGAGATATCATTTCACAACTTTTAGAATGAACACAATTAAAAAGTCTGAAAACTGTAAATGTTGGAGAGGATGTGGAGAGATAGGAACGCTTATTCACTGTTGGTAGGAATGTAGAATGGTCAGCCACTGTGGAGGATGGTTTGGCAGTTCCTAAGGAAGTTGAATATAGACTTGCCATGTGACCCAGCAACACCATTACTAGGTATATTCCCCGAAGAACTGAGAGTAGTAACACCAACAGACATCTGCACACCAATATTCATAGTGGCATTATTCACAATTGTCAAAAAATGGAATAACCAAGGTGTCCACCAACTGATGAGTGGATTAACAAATGGTAATATATACACACTATGAATATTATGCAGCTGTAAGAAGAAATAAAGCCGTGATGCATATGACACCATGGATGAACCTGGAGGACATTATGTTAAGTGAAGCAAGATAAACACAGAAGATAAATACTGTATGATTGTGCTTTTATGAACTGAATATATTGTGTAAACTCATGGAGTTAATAATTAGAAAATAGGTCAACAGAAAATAGAATGAGAGTAGAGAATGGAAAATTGAGGGTTTATCTGTGCATGATTGGTATAAAGTTTGTTTGTAAATCTTTGGAAATGAATAGAAATTGTGAACGTACATCATAGTTTTTGTAACAAGCAGAGCTATTATATGGGTATGACAGTGGTTAAAAAGGAAAGTCTAAGGCCATGTATATTATTAGAAGGAAAGTTAAAAAATGTTACATGGGGCTGTATAACATAGTGAAACCTCATGTGAAATACAAATATGGGTAATATTGCATATATAAAAGTATCTTTACAAAATATAAATACAAATAAACTAGGGAGATGGAAACAATCACAGCTATGTACAGCAGGGGAAGCATAGAGAGATTGAGAGTTCATATGTTTTTGTTTATTTGTCTTTTTTATCCTTATTATTATTTCAGTAATAATGAAAATGCTCTAATAACGATTGAAGTGATGAATGCACAATTATGTGATTATATCAACTACCATTGAATGTACACTTTGGATGGATTTATTCTTTATTTATATGTATCAATAAAATTGATTTGTTAAAAAAGACAATATACTTACGTAAGGTGACATTATACAAAAGTGACTCAGTTGTTGACTTGTTTATGTTTCTCAAAAATAAGTCAAAGAACAGTGTCTTATTCTTTAATTTTCTATGAATTTCTTGATACAGTTAGAATAATGTGAATTGTAAATAAACACTTTCAGAATTTTAATGATAATTCTACAGACTCTGTTATGAAATGGAAATCACCAACTCTTAATCCCTTGTGTGTGCTGCTAATCATGTGTCATCATACAAAGTATACTTTCATGATTCTGTCACAACAGCTTTTAACATGCTGATTGTTTAAAACCAACTTTGAAATGAGAATTTCATTCTGTCAAAATGGATCCTTATTTTGGTCCAACAATTCATTCCAGGGAGGTGAGACTGCCTGGTTTGAGAAAACACAAATATCTTCAGCGTTTCTAAGTTTTGAAGCCAATATCTGAGATACTCTCCTATGACTCTTTAAAGTTCAATTTTTCTAAATAATGAATGTAAATTTGACTTCAAATTCTAACTCCAGGGAATAAAGTTTCAGCTTTCTCTTAAGCTGTCGGGCTCAGCTAGCCAATATACTGATGGACTACTCTACAACTGCCTTTCTGAGAGTTTGAGCTGAGACTCACTCTCTTGAGTCATAGGTTGAGTAACAGAGGATATTAAATGAGGAGATGCCATGTCGCTAAGCCTGTGACCATCTTAGTGAAATCCCTCACCATGTTGAAATTACCACTTGTTGATGATTTGAGAATCTTTTCTCCATGGCCATTTCTATCACAGAACAAGACTACAGAACAATCTAGAGTCTAGGACATTCTGTCTTCTGGCCCTCATAGCTTCCAACAGGAAAAATAAGTATCATTGTTTTTCCTAGAGTTACTTCACTGACTGTAAGCTCCTATGACCACAGATTAGTTCTTCTACTTGGAAAATGGACAGCACTACAATATATCTTCTGTGCCAGAAAAATTCAGGAACTTGGTAATATTTTCTGATTTTTTGGAAAGTGTTTCCCAAATCCTTTCTGGCTACTTTCCAGTTTCTTTAACATCTCCTTGTTGGACCGTCTCTCCCTGGATCTCTGAGACACAGCCTTTCACTATCTCATCTCCCTTTCCACTTAAAGAACACCAAACCTTAGCTCATGAGGACTCCCTAAACCTTTTCTGCATTTCATTATTATGTTCCACTGGACTTTTGTCCTCACATTCTCTGATCAGCTAGTTAGGGAGGCTGGTTTTTACTTGATGAGGAATGTTATTCACTGAGAAAGGGGACTCCTTGAATTTTGGTAGACAATAGCAGTGTTAAGTATTCAGTTTTTGGTGGCCCAATCCTTCCACATTTATTCTGTGCTGTGGTCCTGGACACAAGGACCCAGCTCCTTAGACTGATAACACTAAGGGTTTCAGTCCATTGTTGTCTTGAGCTGTAAGGCTCTCTCAGTCAATATGCTGAGTGCCTAATACATAACTGCCTTTCTGACAGGGCAGAGCTGAGACTCACTCTCTTAAATGAAAAATGAAGCACAATGTTTAGAGTCACAGAAAAATACTAAATGAGGAAATGTCAATATCCCTTTCTTATGGGCCTCAAATCCCATGTGCTTCAGAAAATTTATTTTTCTATCTTCATCTATTCTCAATCTGATCCCTGCTGAAATAATTAATGTAAAGAACACTTGGAGATAATAAGAACTAGGGAAAGCTCTGAGGAAAATTCCATGGTCACTGCATTTTGTTTACTATGCATGTTATCAACTTCCATGAGCTTTGTTCCATTGCAGAAAAGACCACATGCTTACAGAGACTTTATACTGACTGAGTATTTATGACAAATCATTGTGGTCACCCATGCCTGTCCGATAACTATGGAAGTACTTCAACTTCCACTACTTTAAATGTCATTTATCTATCCATTTAAACATTCATTGAAAAACATTGTAAAGCAACTACCATTGGACAAGTATCATACATATGTTGAAGTAAGCCTCATATTCTAATCATTGGTACTTAAGTACTTGTCACCTTCCTAGCACTGTTGGTCTCATTAGATCTAAAGACTTGACACTTGATACCTGTCTCCATACTCGAAACCCCTCCCAGAATTGTTTGTTTTTACTTTAGACACATGCTCTGGTAAAACAATAAGATAGCCAACATCAAAATTTCAGTAGGAAGGAAGATAATTATTTGTTGTGCTGCCTGAATTCAACTTCATTCCCCACTTTTATTAAGATAGCCTTTGAAGAAAACATGAATGCCAAAATGGGTTTCTGGTTATTTATTTATTTACTTTTTTCTGTCTGCTATTCAAGGCAAATTGGTAAGCTAAACAGTCTTGAGAGAAACTCCTGAGATCTCCTTTCTACAGGCACCTCTGTCTTCTCAGTAATGACCAAAGATCCCCTCCTTTCACAGCCATTCTACATCTGTAATCACTCACTCAAACTCTGGGCTGAAATGAACACACAGTGTTCCTTCTTGGAGGTAAGTGAACATTTCTGTCATTGCCTTTTACCATTTCTTTAAATATTAGCATAAGGGCCTTGATATCATCCCTTGAAATAAGGTGTAATTCATCAGAAGGCTTGTGTTCAAGGCCTAAGGTAAGATGATTAAAAAGTCACATGGTGTGGTTTATATCTGCCTCACAGATTATTGTGCTTCTGTCCTGGAATAAAAGATTTTAGGTTTGGGGTATATAATCAGTAGTTTCTCCAATATTCTCTGAAGATGACGGAGTATTCTAAGGCCAAGAGGTGAGTCCTTGTGCCAGGGCTATATGACAGAGTAAATGTGGAAGAACTGAACCAATTTCTCTGACTAATTTGGATTTTAAATTCACATTTCTTACAAATTTTCACATCTCGAAGAGAATGCCTTTTGCTCATTACTTTTTGTTATTACTGAATACACAGAAGTTATTTACTTTTAAAAGTATATTACAAACTCAGAAATAAAATTTATTTTTCATATTGTGGTTCTTTGTGGCTGAATCTTAATTAATTTGGTACAATCCCTTGGAGTGCAGATTACGTACTGGACAGGACTCATAAGTGATTGTTCTAAATAAGGTAAGTGGTAAGTGCTCTAAATAAGGCCTCAAAGTTATTTAAGCTTTTGATAGGAAGAGTGGCAGGGGTGGGCATGGTGGAAAGTTAATTCAAGGACAGTAAAATTTACCTTCTAAGCAGGACTGTAACTTTTTATTGCAAGATTTGTGGGATACACCAAGATTAAATTTGCCTGATATCTCCAAAGATAGAGATCCCAGGAAGAACTCACATTTCGAGGGGAATATCAGAGTTTATTCTAATATAGGTAGCAAAGTAGACGTTGAAACTCAAAAAAGTCTGAGCCTGAATGTAGAAACATCGGTCAGGATTCCATATGATGATGAAGAAACAGGCAAGAAGATTGGTAACGCATAGATCATGGAGAACAGTTGCTCAGGTAGGTGCACTACAACAGCTCAAAAAAATACAATGTAGGACTGTCTTCAACTGTTTGTACACAACACTGACTTACAAACAGCAGAGACTCAACAATGTTTCTTGAATGACTTTATGGATGAATGGGTGAATGGATGGATGGAATTTGTACATTTACACAAATTGTGGGGTGTTCCCTCCAAAGCAGGGATGTGTACATGTCAGTAATTTCAGCAAAAGCAAAGCCCTCTGTCAGGCTATTACAACAACTGAAAATATATATATATGTTATTTATATAAAAATATATATATTATATATATAAGCACTCCATCTCCTCCTTTTCTCTCCCAGTTCCTGGCCTCCATAATGCATTTCATTTAACTACAACTTGAAGTTGCCCTTCTGTGACTGGAGATAATCCCCAAGTGTTTTGCTACATATTCTCTGCAATTCATGAATTCATTTATCAATTATTGATGGAGGCTCCATTATGCATTGCTCACTGTGTGTGTGTGTGTGTGTGTGTGTGTGTGTGTGTGTGTTAAGAGGACAGAAAGTAAGAGCAAAATTTCTGCCCTCCATGAAACTGTGCTGTCATTGTAGAGACAAGAAACACACCACACAGGAGTTGCTGTAAGACCTGAGCAAGATATAAAGGCAAATGATGTCAATAATTTACAATGCATTGATTAATTGTTACACAGCAAAGGAAAGTAAATATGGTCAAATGTCTTTATCAAGGCAGAGGTAAATGATAGTAATGAATTCACTGACTTAGCTTTATTTTCATCATTTGATAAAATGGGGTTAATACTGATTTTTCTAGAGATTTATCTGAGAAAAAAGAAGGGAGTGGAGTGATAAAAGAGGAACAAGAAGTAAATAAGACAGAATTTCAAAGTAAATAAGAAATAAATCAATGAAGAGGAATGTGAAAAATATCCATATTAACAAGTCAGGGAAACAGGAAGTTTCCTGAGGTGGTCAGGAGCAAACAGAGCTCTCTGGCCTCACAAGGCTCTCTGGGCTGAAGAATGGTGGTTGATGTGCCCAGAGGGTGGTTAATGTGAGATTAATGCATTGAAATCCTAATGAGAAGTTTGATTTTTTTCTCTAAGCATTGTGGTATGGAAGGAAAAACTCTTGTTTTGAAATCAAATGACACAAATTCAAATCCTCGCTTTTCAAAAACAGATCAGTGTGGGAATCTAGAAAAGTTGTATAATCATTGGGATTAAGTGTTTCCACCTGTGAAGTGAATTCAGTGGTCTCTTCCATAGTTTATCCCCCACTTTTCATAACACACACACATACACAGTGGAATACAAGTGTGAAAATCATTTGTACAAGACAAACTACCACAATAACACAGCATGCTAACATTAATCAGTAAAGAAACAGTCAGAGGATTTTTTCTTGGTGGAGCAACAGAACATGTGATGTAAGTGAGCAGAAATTTGCATCAGCTTTTCCAAGTTATCCCCTAGAATTCCTAAAAGATGATGAGGAATGTTGTAGAACACAAGGTCCCAGCTAAAGAGATGACATATTTAGTCATGGGGCAAATCTCCAGAAGGCCTTTATCATTGATGATAGCATTAGCCATTGTCCTTATCAAGATAGAGTCCAGTGGGGCTTATCCAGAGCTCAAACATGGTGCAGCAGAGAGCCAGGGAAGCAAGGACTCCATGGAACCATTGAGGGTCAATATGACACCTATGAAAATGAAGGTCTGACAAAGCAGGAAAGCTACAGCTAGAGAAAGAGAACAGGATGATGCCTCTTGGCTATTGTTGTGGAAAGAAGAGATTTTGTTCCTATTCCTACTTTTATTCCTAAAGAACTCAGTGTCAAAATATGGCCTTAGGGAACCACAGCACCATCACTGAGTTCATCCTCCTCGGGCTGTCTGTTGACCCCAAGATCCAGGTTCTGCAGTTTGTGCTGTTCCTGATGATTTGCCTACTGACTCTGATGGGGAACCTGCTGATGATACTTATGATCCATATAGATTGTCACCTCCACATACCCATGTATTTCTTCCTGAGTCAACTCTCCTTTCAAGACATCTACTCTTCAGTCACTGTGCCCAAGATGCTGGAGAACCTCCTGTCTCAGAGGAAAGTCATCTCAATAGAAGGTTGCCTGGCTCAGGTCTTCTTTGTGTTTGCTGCTACAGGCATTGAGGGCTGCCTGCTCTCAGTGATGGCCTATGACCGCTATGCTGCCATCTGCCACCCAATACTCTATGGACAGGTGATAAGTAAACAGTTATGTTTGAAGTTGGTTTGGAGCTCTTGGGTTGTGGTCTTTCTGGATGCACTCATCAACCTCCTCCTGACTTTGAATTTGGACTTCTGTGAGATTCAAACCATCCAGCACTATTCCTGTGAACTACCCTCTCTCTTCCCTCTCTCTTGCTCTGATACATCCACCAACTCTGCAATGTTGTTCTGCTCTGCCCTCTTGCATGCCTTAGGGACTTGCCTCCTTATTTTCTTCTTTTATGCCCACATTGTCTCCACCATCCTGAGCATTAGCTCCAACTCAGGCAAACCAAGGCCTTTTCCACCTGCTCCTCCCACCTCACCGCCGTGAGCTTGTTCTATGGCTCAGCTATTCTTTGCCATCTAATGCCAACCTCAGGTTCCCCACTGGAGTTGATCCTCTCCTTACAGTACAGTATAGCCATGCCCCTAATTAATCCTCTCATCTACAGCGTGAAGAACAAGGAGGTGAAGGCAGCTGTGAGAATAATGAAGCTAAAATATTTACAACATCTCAGGGAGTACTGAAAGACAGAGTATGAAGGGAAATAGGAAAGAAATATAGCTGGACATGAAATGTGTGATATTAGGAACTTCCTGATTGCCAAATTTGTGTGTCTTGTAAGATACATGGTTGTGTCTTGCTTCTTAAAAATTATCAAGGAAAGTGTTGGGAGCTATTTTGTTTGCCATTACTCAGAAAAAGCAGTAAGTCAGAAAACCTCTTAATCTTATAGTTGTGGTTAATGACATGATAATCCATATTTTTAAAAATAATTCATATTGGTATTGACCCTGCATGTTTTGTCTCCTGAATTTTTAATTTGAATTAATGTGGCTGTGAAAAGATTTTCTGAGAGCCTGGGTCTCTGAAGAAAGAAAAATAAGGACTTGGACTTCTTGGAGTCAAAGAAAAGGTTGACAGACAGGAGTAGAAGGACTCTGGAGACATACAGAAATAGATAAATGTGGCCTAGAGAGAAAGTAAGAATTTGACAGATACAACAGGCAAACTCACAGCTGATAATTTACTGCCATAAAAATTGGCATAAACCTACCTGGTTAAAGCAATGCACCTTTATTTTGTCACAGTTTCATAGGTCAAAAGTCGGGAAAGACTTCACTAGGTTTTCTTAGTGTCTCACAAGTCTCAAATTAAGGTGGTAGATGGGCCTGGGCTCTTATTTGGAGTCTGGGGAGAAATCTCCTTCCAGACTCATGCAGTTTGTTGGCAGAACCCAGTTCCTTGAAACTGTTGGTCTGAGGTCTCCCTTTGCTTGTTGGCTATTAGCCAGGTAAACATATAAGCAGGATACTCCTATTAAAAGGATGGAGGAGAAAAGGAATACAACATAGAGTAAGGAGGAGGGAGAGACAAGGAAAGTGTGAAGAAACAATAAGAGATGTGGAAAGGGGAAGGATTTAATAACATCAAATAGTGTTTAATGGTGTTAGGGCAGGATTCTCTCTTGAGAGGAAGATAATTGAATACTGGCAACTGCAGAACTTCTGTTTGTCCCAGAATAAGTTCCAAATTGTGGGGAACTTGGAAGAGCACTGAGAAGCCCTGTTACCTAGGACTATTATGGAGCCTTCTTTCTTCTCATCCTCCCTCTTCTCTTTCTGCAAGTCTCCCACCTCTTGGTATCTGTGCCCACCTGATGTGCCCAAACTACCTTCTTCTGAACTCTTAATTTTTCTCCTAAAGGATATTTGTCAAAAAGCCATTGTTGCTCATAATTCTTCTTGTAAAACATATTCTTAAAATCTATGCTTATAAAATTTTTTAATTTTATATAAGATAAACATATTTCAGCCATTTCAACATACTGACTTGTCTTCTACCTATTTTGCTGTTTTGCTTCCTTGTTGAATTTGGGGCATTTTTTAATCTCCATTTTATTGGAATATTTTAACAAGCTTTACCAGTATTCATTTGTGATTCCCTAAATCATTTTTGAGGATTTTTGTCTTCCTTCTGCTATTTTTCAGATATGCATGTCTTTTCTTATTTTTTATTTTTGTTAAAAACATTTTTTTGCATACTTTTTTACTTCTATATTTTTATTAAACAAAATAGTGCCTACTCAATTGTGGTTCCCATGTGTTATCTATATTATTCTGATAAGTTTATTCTAAGAAAATGGATATATTAGAGCATTTCAAATTCCAAAGGATTTTATTTTTCACTCTTTTAAATTGTAAGAGATTATTGACTCATGTTATAATATTTAATACTAATTAACATTTTCCCATGTGTAAATAAATATGTATAATAAAACAATTAAAATGGATCAGCCATCCAAATTAAACAAGTAACATAACAATAGTTATATTTCTATACTTCAAATTTTGTTCTACATGTTTTCAGTGCATTCTTGGACATATTTATAATCACACTATTAACATACTACCATTTTACCTAGAATCCTATCATACACATTTTCCCATTCCTTCTAATTTTCAAAATTCAAATTTTCAATTATCCCCTTTCCTCGAGTATATAAACCAAATTAGGTGTAATAGTCCCGCTACTATTAGACATGCTTTCAGCCTTACCCCATTATACCAATTGCTTCATTCATTTATTTCTCATGTTGTTCCAAATTGTATCTCAGGCAGAGTTTCACTGTGCTAATATTGCATTAAATTATTTTGAGAATGAAGTTTTCTATATTTAGTATTACCCCCAGACCTTGAAAACGGGGTCAAATATTGTGAAACTATTAAAGTTCTTGATACTGTTCAATTTAAGTAAGACAGGACTAAAACACTAAGTAGTAAATCCAGTGGATTCATGGCTTTTGTTTTAAACTCTTGCATGTGGGAGAAGAAAGACATTGCAATTATAGTGTTCTGACTTAAGGAATGAACATAAGTTCCTAAACCTTTCAAAAGCAGAATCTCACTCTAAATTACCAGGGCAAATTAATTACTCTAAATTACCTTGGTATTACCCAAGGAAACAAACCATTAAATAAGACAGTCTTTCCAACCTTTCAGAATTACAGACTTTTAGAGATTAAAGGTTATTTTCATAGGTCAGAGAAGTAATCTGTCAAATTCCGTGGGCTTCCAAGGCCACTTTTATGAAATAGGATAATGTCTGCTTTTCTGAATCTGGAAGGTAAGAACCATTTTCTGTTTCTCATCTTGCTGAGATTCCCCTTACCAGCAATGGGTGCCCCTGGAGTTTTTAAAGGCAAGTGCTAAAATCACTTTAATTAAAGGCGAGAATGCTATCACTAACAACCTGAATATTGGGCATGTAATATCTCAATATTGCTCTTATTCTTATAGACAAATTTGTGTAAGATCCATTATCTATTGCATGTACAAATTCATTTTCCACGTGCACATTGTAAGAACGTCAGTGTGTACAATTCTTTAAAAACTGAGTTGGAAAGTTTATATTTCTTCTTTTAAGCCACACTTAAAAACATCAATTGATAAATATGAAATTTATTTCCAGCATCTCCTCAAATCTCTATAAAACATTTCTTTAAATTCCCATGCAATTGTGCTGTTTGTTTTCAATGTACTGCCACTTGTCAACTTCTTTTTCTGATATGCTTTATGGTTGAGAATAAATGCATTGTCAGCACTATAGACTGAGTACCCCTTGTTAAGAAGATCACTGTCACACATCTGCTAGCTAATGTGAAATCTAAAGCCATGTGACTCTACAGGTCTTTATTTCTAATGACCTGTACCTCCTCTCAATAGAGTATAGGTTAGAGAATGGTCAAGTTATTGGCTTTTTCTAAAGAGTAAGGTGAGTGTTTGAGCTCTTACAGGGTAATTGATCCCATGTTATGAGATTGTTATAACCCCAAATCTCAATGCTTCATTCAGAGATATTGGAACCTATCCTCTAGGAAGGGTTGGAAGATGTTGCATGGAGGGGTGATAACCTCCCTATTGCAAAATTCAGGACAACTGAGTGATAGCTATAAGTAAGAACAAGATCCCAGAAATGAAAAAGGTGTTTTTTTATGTATCATAAGTTCTTCATTAAAGATACAGATGCCACACAAAAACACAGTGGTAGCAAAATATTCAAGGGTAAGATTTTAGTGCAGCTAAGGGTATTATTACAAAAACTGCTTCCAAAAACATAATACCATCATTTCATAGTAAAACAATCCTGGGAGCATCAATTGCTAAATGCAAAGCAGATAGCCCATTGTGAAACTGGGAATTACTAATTTCACATGATCAAATCCAGATCATACTCCAGATTTAGGGAGGTTTTTACACAGGCTGTGAAAATACAGTTATCACACATACTATCTATCTGGATAAAACACACTGGCATCATGAGGATTTTTAACTCAGTGCTGTGTGACATGTAAGAACAGACCAAAAAGTCAGAGTCATTTAAATCTTTTGCCTATTATAGTAATTGTCAAAGTAATACAATATTATACAGTTCAGGCATATCTGAGAGTTCAGTAACAATAACCATGTATAGATCCATCATTTTTAGTAAGAATCAGGTTTACTAGATGTTTGGGAGTAATTCTGCTTCACCCAGCAAGAGAGATTCATTGATCAAACTGGAAAGTTCAGGAAGAACAGGGTCACAACTGAAAGTCATCAGGTGCCTGCTTTCTCTTTGACACATGCAGATATGATCACTGTGGTGGTCTTTAGGTTGATCTTACTCTGTGAAGGGAGGGAGAGAATCAGCAATCTTGCCCAATCTTCAGGTTGTGTGACAGGCCTCAAAAAAGCTACCATTTCCAAACAAGAAGACAGATAAATCAATTTCTGACAGAAAGAAGTCATCAATATAGTTCTGCTGCCTTAAGAGTGTTGTCATACCTGGACCCAATTCAGAGGTAAGAAAACCTGAACCTCCTGTGCCTGAAAACAAGGAAGGGCAGGTCTACACTAACAGGAGACAAATGGAAATCTAATTGAAGCAAACATGTACATAGAAGCAAAGTCTTCCTATGGAAAACAGCTATATTGATGTTGTCCTTTAGGAGTTTTTCATGAGTGGCATTTCTTGTCACAGAATGGAACTCACTTGAAGCATTCTGGAAGGTTGCTGGAATATGGGATTTAATGTCACAGACAGATGCACCTGTCCACATAATTTCAGGCCACCACCAAGAGCATCCCACAATCTGTCCCCACTCATCTTGAGGTCAAGTGGGATGTGGTTCATTGGTCACTTTGTTTGAGAGAAACAGATGTAAGATGTCAAAGAATAAGGACATAGTTTTCCATTGGGACGTATAGATCCAAAACAGATCTTTGCACCTGATCAATACAGAAGTAGACACAGAAACTAATAAGACCATTTCCAGAGGGTTTTGGGTGATGTCCACCACTAAGAAACCTTGATAGAAACCCCATCACTAGACTCTGAACCATGCCTACCTAAAAACAGAGTCCTTTGATGCATTTTAATTGTGTTCTATAAAATAACAAACTATTATCTAACATATTAACGTTTGGTTAGTTAAATTTACCTCATCATTTTTTTTCCGAGGAAACAAAATTTTACAGATTGAAATAAAGCCACCTTTGTAGACACCTCCCTTTGTAGAGATCACCACTTTTAGTTTGTGTTCCTCCTGTCCATTTTTTAGTATGTAATACAAGAACATATAGTGTTTTGAGTGTTTTCAACATTGATAAATGGTTTCATTTAATACTTTTATTTTTTTATTTAGATGTAGTAAAATTCACTCTTTTATTGAAAATTTCTATGCATTTTGACAAATGCATAGAGTCTTGTAACCATCAGTACAGAGAACAGTTCAATCACCCACATTTTTTCCCTGGGACCTCATGGTATACTCTTCTAACCCCCAAACCCTGACAGCCACTAAATTGTTTTCTGTGACTATAATTTGACTTTTCCAGAATGCTATATAAATATTCCTTGTAGTTTTTGTGTTCCTCATCCTCATCATAATATGCCACAAACCAGTAGCTCAGTTTGGGTCTCATCTTCAGAGACCATTTTGACCACATTTGCCTCTCACTTTTCATCTAACAATCAGAGATAATTTAAATACTATTACCATATTAATTAAGTTCCTCTCATTTAAACTGAAATATGTTCTCACCTTGATTCTGAGTGTTCTATTTCATATTTTTATCAGTGATTTATTTACAACAAAGTCAAAGGTAGCAAACTAAAGAGATGATGAATTATGAAAGAACTACCAGTTTCAGGATATCTGATGAGTTAACACTAAACTCTTCTTGATGGTCCATATTTCAGATGCTGTAGAATACTTCATAAAAACTTAAGAAAGAGGCATAAAGGTACTTTGAGGATAAGGTCAGGGTGGGAAGGATGGTTCAGATTAAATATTTCTCAAAGGCAGATCAATGGAATACCCAGTCATCTCTACCCCAAAGTTTTGGTTAACTATAATTTGATTTATTATTCATATTGTTTTTTTTGGCTCTTGATAAAAAGTATATGTATTGAATTATTTGGGGACTTAAATGTTTAAATGTGCAGAAAGTTACTGAAAATCAAAAGATTTCATTAAATCATGTTGGGTTTCAGGGGAAGAAAAGTCATAGACTAGAGGCCCATGAAGGGGTATGTGTTCTGGCCCAGGATCCTTTGCAGATGGACAAAAGTGCTAAAAGTTCTGGACAGAGCAATTGTCATTTGAGTGACTTGGGTGATAAAGTGTGAAGCATGAAAGAGACTGGTATTCATTCCATGGTAAAACAGGAAATTTAGTCCTCTCCAAAATTTTACTTCCCTTATGGCATTCTTCTTACCATTTAGCCTACTTGGAGAAATCAAGGGTTTTAGGCAATTGTTTTGGAGTAATTTCCTTTTTTTTTTAACAAGTGTTATGAAATATGCAGTGCTTGTTATATGATTCACCAAATTTGTATTTTTTGAGAAACTTTTCCACGTCATTGCATGTCTTTTCAAGTATGATAACTTGCACCCATTTAATGTTATTTTCTCCATGTCAATTATGAGAAAAATAGTGAATGTACATGATTAATGTATTAAACCATTTTAAGTTCCATTTTACCTAAATTTTTAAATATTTGAAACAGCATATACTGAATCATGTCCTATTTAATAATATCTGTATTTCTAATTTTAAGTTATAGTAAGAAAGCATATATCCTAAAGAAAAGATGATGATAATGAAAAGTTAATTCTACCACCCACATTTAGGTATATTTTTCTTCTAATACATTCTGTACATAAAACGTTAATGTAATCAATTTACTGAAGAGGTCCAAATACATGGCATATAAACATGAAACTATTTTGGGTTTTTTCAAAGGCACTACATTCAACCTAGCTTTGTGAAATTCCTATTCCCTTTTTCTCCAAAAGATACTAGGTCTGATCACTTTTACTAGTAAATATTCTGATCACTTTACTAGTAAAGGTACTTTCTCATTTAAGACATATTCCAAACAATTTAGGTCACACTCCTCTCTTTCTCCAAATGCAGGTCTGATCTGGGATCCCCACCATTTTGAGGAGGCCTAATCTGGCTCAAAGATACCTCCTCCACCACCTCTTCAAGACTCAGCTCCTCCAATTTGTGGGACAAAAGGGGAGAGAGAACAGAACAAGTGACTGCATCTAAGTAATCACTGTTGATTGTCACTAGTTTTCTCATCAACAATGTCTGACCAAACAAATGAACTCTATGGCAGTTGTTCAAATGTTGGCTCTGGTGGATGCATGTAGGACTTCTTTAGAAGGTCCTGCCGTCCTCCTCACTGCAAAGTTCCCTGATCTGGAATACTTGACTTCTGTTTACTCTTTTATGTCTGACCTCTTCTCCAGCACCAGCAGCACCTCACAGCTTCTTGCTGCAGAAAAAAACTTCCAATAGGCAGTCACCTTGGATGTGGTACATATGAGAGAGCCCAAACCCGCCTTTTCCAATTCATTTTTCCCTGGCTCAGATAGGCATAAAGGAAACATCAGCAAGTCTATTGCCAAAGCAAAAGGCCAACAGTGGAATGAGATCTTGGTCTCTTCTGCTTCCAGGCAACCTCTGATTTTGTGAGTGGTTCTTTTTTTACATATATTTTTTAAATTTATTGAAGGATATCACTCATACATAAACAGGCATAAACAATAAGTGTATAGTAATAGTTGTTAACTTACAAAACAAACATGCATAACATCAAACAGGGCTCTCATACCTCACCCTACCACCAATACCTTGTATTGTTGTGAAACATTTTTAACTAATGATCAAAGAGCATCCTCAAAATATTAGTATGAACCAAAGTATGTTATATTTGGCAAATTTTTCCCCCAACCCACCCTATTATTATTATTAATATTTTATATTATTTTATACATGAACATGCATTAACAATAAGTATATAGTAAAAGTTGTGAACTTACAAAGCAAACATGCATTACATCATACAGGGGTCAAATACATCAAACCACCACTAACACTTTGCATTGTTGTGAGACATTTGTTACAAATTATGAAAGAATATCATCAAAATCTAACTACTAACTATAGATTAATTTGTATTCTACAAAAGGAAAGCAAAGTTGCCTTCCCCATGGGAAAGGGAAGAAACTGTTTCCCCCTACCAACACTAAATTCCCATAAGGCCAATCAAATGAACATGCTCCTCCATTCTTTCCAATCCCAAACTTTTTAGCCAGGAAAGGATGGGGTTGGTAATATTTATTGGTGTCATCATAGGTTCTGCCATCCCTTACTAAGCTTTGGTAAAAGGTGTCTGATAGCATTATTAGCAGATATCACTAATTGTAGGGTATTTAGCATCTGTTATTTTCAGTTATGCACTCTACTGACAATTCTAATACAACAAGGAAAGTCTCACTCAATAATCTTTTAAATTAATAGAATAATTTTGTATGCTGTAATAGCCATAAACACATACACATATATCCTGAGACCACCTCTCCTTTCTAGAGCTTTGCTTTCTCTCTGCTACGGTGTTCAAGATATTACAAAGCTTCCTGCCACAAAGGAAAGAAATCTCAGTAGAGGGCTCGGGTCCTTTGCGTATTTCACTACAGGGACTGAAGCCTGCCTGCTCGCAGTGATGGCCTATGACCACTATGCTCCCTTCTGCCACCCTCTTCTCTATGCCAGTGGGTCAGATAACCATCTCCAATGCAGGAGTTCCTGTTAAAGATATGAAGATTCATTAGTCCTTATTTCCCCCTAGTATTTCATGTGGCTAAATACTAGGAAAACTGTCTATGTCTTGAACGCTTATTTGGAAACAAGTGTGAGAGTGAGACTGTGAAAGGCTTTACCATTTTAATAAAGACATGGATCTCTGATGGAATAAAGATATAAACTTGGGATTCATGGAGCAGGTGGGAGTGAACTGCAACTGGTCCATGCCCCATAGAAAAACCAAAGGAACTGAATGTGACTAAAAGTGGCACTCAGCTTGCCAGAACAGAAGCCAGGAACACAGACGTCTTCCACGAGGTCTGTTGCTCTGTGCAGCTCACCTGGAAGGTAGTAAATGGGTGAAAATTCCAGATCTCCTGGGGTGTCACTGACACCCTGCTGATCCCCCATCTAGTTCCCCCTGAGGGTCAGAGTCCATTGCCTAGATGTTTAATCTTGCAGAATTGACAGCTTCCTACCTATTACTCTTCCACTTGCCAGTCTCTGAGCAACATACAGTAAAGTCACTTAGTTCCCAAAACTCTGCAGTAGAAATGATAAGATAAACCAGGTGGTTCTTGGGTTTGAAGAAGATAAGTTTCGGAAGAGGGTGCAATAGTGAATAGATAGGACGGAGCATAACATATATGGCAGCATCCTGATGGAGACAGGGATTGCCAGAGAGGAAAGCCAGTCAGGAATCCTACTTTAATCAAAAGCTGAAATGTCCTAGAAAGGGAAATATACAGCTATTAAACAATTTACCTAATGAACCTATGGGTATGACACTCTTAGAGCAATAAAGAAAAGATTAGAAAGGATTAAACCTAGTATGATGAGAAGAAAGAGAAGCACATAGAGAAAAGGAATAAGGATGAGGAAAGGGGAGAGGTCAGATAAGTGAAAAAAGTGCAAGAGGGAAACACCCTGAAGGAAAAGAATCAGGAACCCAACCTACCCCTGCAGCACTGAACTTGTGGTTGCTCCAGTATAAGGCTGTGGCTGCCCCGATGACTGAAGAGATGTGAAAGCAGGGTCAGAGGGTCTCCCTTTGGTCACTTCTGAGACAAAATATTGTGACTTGGGATGTAAGGGGCCTGGGTTCTTTAATCAGACACTAGGAACCTCAAACATATCCAGGCAACCTTGATAAGCCAGACATGTTTGTTGACTTTCTTCCTTTTTTGTGCTCCTCATGCCTCTTGGTGTCTTGGTTTCACTCAGGTACTTTGTGCCCTCACATTGTCCTCTGCAGAATTCCTCTAACTTGTGAGGAGCAGGCCAGTACTTCTAAGGGAAAACTTGTACAAAAGAAATTTTCCTAAAACACAGGAAATGACTTCAGTTAAAATCTGCACTTGTCAAATTTCAGATTTTCATTTGAGAGAATATTATTTCAGCCCCTCCCAACATTTTACCTTATTATAGATCTATTTTGCTATTTTGTTTACTTTGACTATTGCAAGGATTTTCAGCCAATCTACAATTCCTCCATTAATCACATTTTAACAAGTGATTACAGTATATCAAATTTATTCAAGTGTACAGTTCTTAATATGTGATTCATTAACCCTATCCATCTTAAGTACTCTTGTCTTTTATATTTGTTATTTTATTCATGTTTGTAAAAAGGTTTTACAGTATATGCATTTATGAAGCAAATTAACACCTACTTAAATTTTATTATTTTCCTACCATAAGATTGAAAATACATTTTTTAAAAATTAAAATTTTTAGTTTCTTTTCATTTTATGTTCACTATTTTTAAAGCATCACGTTAGTAATTTATGTAATATTAATCACAAACATCGTTTATTTGGTGTTCTATTTTTTAAAAATTATAATACATGAAAACGCATAACCATATTCTGCCTACCAAAGAAAACTCACATTTACGTACAGGTCTATTTCATTTTGCTTTGTCTTCTATAGAGAAAATCTTTAATATTAATTCTTATGCATAGTCACAAGCATATTTTATACTCAATTTGTATGTAGCATTTTTAACTTACCAAAATATTTCACATTTGTTCACTTTGCAAAATCTTGGATGATACAGATTTTTCAATATCTGCTCCAGTCTATCAAATGCATATATCATAGTTTATTTAAAAATTTCCCTATTGGTGATCATTTCCAACATTTCACTGCTAACATTAGTTTAATGATATGCATGCTTATTTGTAAGTTCACAACATTTATTATACACTTATTGTTTACACATGTTCATGTATGAAGATATACTTCAAATTATTTGTATAAATAAAGAATTATAGTTCAGTAAAATATCCAGAAACCTCATGTAAATGGAGGATTTTTGACTATTGGATGAACATCCTTCACACTTCTGTGACACGGACTAGTTGCTAGATGGAATCTTTCAACAGTTACAAAATTTTCCAAGAGAAATGCTCCCCAAGCTCTGTCCTCCTCAAGGAAGAGACTGATCCCTGCTTCCTTGAAACTTGTTCCTTAACAGCCTTCATTTCGTTTTCTAAATGTTTTTTAATTTTTATTTTTAAAAGAAACTTAGATTAAAAAACATCACACACAAAATATAGAGGATTCCCATATGCCCCACTCCCTAGCCCACCCACATTTTCCCACATCAACATCCTTCATTAGTGTGGTGCATTTGCCACAATTGATGAACACATCTTGGAGTATTGCCACTAATCAATGATTATAGTTTACATTGTAGTTTACATTCTTTCGTGCACATTTTTGCAAATTATTACAGGATATACAATGGCCTGTATCTGTCATTACAATGTCATTCAGGATAAATCCCAAGTCCCAAAAATGCCCCAAATTACACCTCTCTATCCCTCTCCTTTCCCTCAGAACCTCCAGTGGCCACTGCCTCCACATCTGTTATAAAAGTTCTTCCATTGCTAAGATCACAGCAGGTCTACATTAGAACAACTGTAAGTCTACTCTAGTCCATTGTCCATTCCCCAATCCTGAGGATTCTGTGATGGTTATGCCCACTCCATCTCTAATTGAGAGGGGGCTTCGATCCCATGAGACAGATGGATGGGACTTTTTTGCTTGCAGCTGTAGACACTTTCTGTTCCTTGAGATGGTCATTGTGAGTCATCTTCTCCTTGTCAGTTGTCCTGGGTAAGTCCAATGAACTGGAGATGATGTTGCAAGTCTGTTGAGATTCAGAGCCCAGGCGGCACATGGACAGTCCAAAGATTTAACTCTCTTGGACATACAACTATCAACTCTAGTACTAAATATAGGTTCAAATAGAAGGGACAGCAGAGCCATGTGTAGGGAAAACACAACTGAGTCCAACTCTATCACACTGGGGAGCGTAAATTCCAAAGTAGGGCCTAATGGCAGGGTGCCAAACTCCTGAGCTGTCTGCCCTGCCTATAGTGTCTGGATGTCTCTAGAGCCCTCAGGAGCCCTGCTATTTGAGGTAATATTTATTTTGGCAGTCAATGAGTTCCTGCTGAGATGTGCATAAGCGTAACCTCTGAAATGACCTCCCAACACACTTTGAAGTCTCTTCATCATATAAACTCATTTGTCTTTACCTTTTACCCCTTTTGGTCAAGGTCTTTTTCCAATTGCATTGCTAGTTGGTGTTTAGTAGTTATCCCTTGGTGCCAGGGAGTCTTGTCCTCAGGAGTCATGCCGCACACTGGGGGGAAGGTATTGCATTTATTTGCTGAGTTTTGACTTAGAGAGAGGCCACATTTGAGCAACAAGAAGGCTCTCAGGAGGTAATGCTTAGGCACCCTATAATACTATATTAAATTTAAATTTCAAAAATAAAAGTTTATAAGTACAGTCATCACAATCAATAGCCTGTCAGTGGCACATCCTCCTTCATTAGTCACTGCCCCTGTAGTCAGAGGATTCTTGCTGTCCCATTAGAGAATGTGGTTAAGCTTACAGGATGGGAATTTGATATTTCTTTGGTTAATGTGTGGATCTCCACCCACCGTGACAATGCCCCATGAACCCTTGAACACATTCATATGCCTTATAGTTATGCCCCAGGTGAACCTCCTCCCATGCATCCCCCATCTCTGACACCAATCATCCTCTCCTGCCTCAGTCATAACTATGATCCAAAACTTCTTCAAAATTAAAGCCAACAAAATAACAATAAAATTAATAGGAAAAAGATATAATAATGATGGTTTTAAAAATAATAAAATATGAAAAAAATTTTAATGTTTGAAATAATATAAAATATAAAATTTAAAAAATTAACATATGTCTTTCATCACTGTAAGATCTGTTGTCCTGTATGTACAGTGACATTTGTTTCCATTTATTCATCTAATGTCTTATTTTCATTTTGTCTTCAAAGAAGCTTTAGGTTACAGAAAAGTCACATATAGAATATAGGTGATTCCCATATACCCCATGTCCTCTCACTTTGCCCTTTCCCTTATTAATAACATTTTACATGTGGATGGTGCATTTGTTACAACTGATGTATAAATATTGAAATATTGCTACTAACCATGGTCAATGATTTATATTGTGGTTTACATTTTGGACCGTATGCTTTTATAGATTTTGATGAAGTTTGACCTGGTCTGTATCCATCCTTGCAGGATCATGTAGAAGTCTTCCATCACCCCAAAAGTGTCCCATGTTCCATTTATTCTATTCCTCCCTACCTCTCCCCTCTGGAGCCATGGTAACCACCAAGATTAACTTATTAAAGGACCAGATTTTATAGTTACTAGCAACAGCATTGACGGCTTAACATACTGATCTCTTCTCCCTATTAAGCACTGCCTATGATGGCAAGAGTCTCCTGCCCCTCTAGTTGAGATCATGGCAGGACTCCCCAAGATGGCAGTCCAACACCTTCCCACTCGTTATGTGAGTCTCCTTCCCCTGATACTATACACTATTACAAGATGAATGATACATGCTTCCTAGAAGCCTGCCCCAGTTATGACCTGTCCTGCATGCCCCCCACATCCAACACCTTGAACCAGTAACTCTCCCCTGCCATATATGACAAAAGAACATTCCCAGCATTGTAGTTTCAACCACACACCTGCAAGTCCCCAGAGTTCACCTGTTCCCTCCCCCTACCCTCACCCCAGTTCCACGGACAGTTTAACCCACCCTTCCCACCCTACACCCGTCAGAGACCAGTACCACTCAGCCCAATAGCACCACTGCACCACTGTTATACCCATCCACTGAACAACTATAACCTTCCACCTTATCAAAGATTTTGTCCATATGGGCATTAACTTAGAACCACCTTCTCCCTTTCTTTCTCCTGTAAACCTATCTTCCATATTCTAGCTCTGCTCTGTGAGCTTGCTCAATTAGCTTAATATCAGAGAGGTCATCTGTATTAGTCAGGGTTCTCTCGGGAAACAGAATCAACAGGAGATATCTGTCAATAATATGAGATCTTAAAAGAGTCTCTCACACAACCGTGGGAATGCACAAGTCCAGGCTCCACAGGCAGGCTGCAAAACAGTGGCTCCGATGAAAGTCCAACAAAGGGTCATTGATGAGTTTCTGGGAGAAGTTGCCTGTCCAACAACGAGCTGGGAAATTCTCTCTCAATGTTGAAATCACTTCCCCTTTTAAGTCATTCAACTGATTGGATAAAAGTGCCACCCATTGATGATGTAATCTCCCTGATTGATGCAGATGTAATCAGCCATCCACGCAGTAAAGTCACTGGTGATTGAAGTCCATAAATGCTCTTGTATTACAATTAGCCCAGTGCTTGTTGGAAGAAACACCTGGACACAATTACCTGGCTGAGTTGACACATTAGCCTAACCATTACAGTCCACCCCTTGTCAACTCGGCAACCATACACATTACCCTAAACCATACTTAGTCTCTAAGTAAAAACAATAACAGACAAGCATACATATATATTTCCGCCTAACAATATTCAACTCCTCTGCGTACAACCGGAAACGCATTAACTCCCCACAGAACAGGGTGCAAGTCCTTGGGTAATATTCACTCTTAAACTTGACATCCTTAAATATTATGCCATGGAATTAATACAACTTTTCATGATAGGGGAAAAGGTTGGGGAAGAAAACAAAGAAATTCGTTTTGTGTACACATACAATAATACTCATAACGAAACACGGAAGAAGGGTTCATGACTTTTACAGTCCTCGTTTCTGTAACTGGTCTC
>JAQZBX010019288.1:0-33914 GCA_029593785.1 Cabassous unicinctus
TGAAGTTACTTTTTGTTATCATTAATATCAGTTTAGGTTTTCAATTAATAATGGCTTCTGGGAATTAGTCATTTAAATACTTCAGTTTAGAAAATGCTTTTGCAAACTTCCTATAAATTACTTTTACCTTTAAATAAGCTTATTAAATCACAATTAACAACCAATAAAATTTACTTTTATCCATTTAAGTTTTAGTTTACGTTCCTTATTCTTTTCTTTGTAAACTAGTTATTTCAATTTAGCATAGATCTATATATCATTAAACATGACCTTACAATTTTCATCATCTTAAAGATTTAATACATATAATGCTAATTTACTTTATTAGTATCTTGTAATCCTAGGGAGATTACACCCAAGCCAAATAAAATTGGAACAATTATAGTTCATGCAAGAAAATTTTTTCTTTTTCTTCCTTTTCTATAGGATTTTAAAATCTCCTTTTTATAATAAAATTTTAAAATTGTGAATAACTTTTAAAACATATTGACTACTTAGTTCTGCAATATTTTATAATTGTTTAATTTGTTTCCATCATAATTTAGAAGAGCTCTTTCCATAGCTTTCAAGAGTTTGTTGTTGTTTTTTTTTTACATAATGAAATTTGGTAATTAGATTAATTACCCTCACTTTAAGGCTGTTAAAAGATTTAACTTGGAGAATTACAGCATTAACTATGATTTTTAATTCCCCAGCCTGTATTTCTCTGCTTTGTTACACCTAGCCCTTTTCCCATTCTTCCTCTTTTTCCTTTTCTGAGGAGGAGTCCATAGGGTCCCATGCCTTAAGGTCCCACCCAGGGGTGGTTAATATCCTCTGGGCCTGGACTCTAAGCAGCCTGCTGCCAAAAGCCTATCATATCTATAAGCCAGGGTTTCTAACTGCTTATTAACTTGGCACAGGCAATCAGTTAAAGGACCTTTCATTTATCGTCTGTGCCAGGAACCTGTCCCTTTTTAACTTTAACTCTTTTTCGAAGCAGTGCAAAGAGACCTTTGCCACTTGTTCTGCCTCAGTAGCCATCTGCAAGAGTCCTAACATGATCCATGCTATATCCCCTGCTATCTGGCAGTTTCCCTTTTTCTTATTTAAATTCAGCTGCTTTGCTACCTGTTGTAGCACTGCCAGTATACCTGCCAGAGTTTTTTGGGCATCCCTGTACTCTCTATTCAGTCCCCACTCATCCTGGAGGGCAGCCACCCCTCCCCACGTGGACTTTATAGACCAATCTGGGATTTCTCCTTTCCCTGAGTTCATGCCTGCTACTGCTGGTGGTCCAACCGTCTCTAGGCTGGTGGCTCCCCAATTGGTGCAACCCAGCTCCTGAAGGGCACGGGTCAGGGCGGTGGCTAGACCAAAAGGCACACTCGGCACACAATCAGACATGTGCTTTATTTAGTGAGACTTACAGACAGGAGAGGGTCTACAGCAGTGACAGACTGAAGAATGAAAATAGCACTCCATAAAGAGGTGAGAAAATCAGGGGCAATATACGGGGCCTCAGAACAAAGACATTTCATAACAGAGTTACATAAATGGAGTCTGGAAAAGTTGTTGTAGGAAGGAATTGTACAACCTGGAGAACATTACAGTCTAAGATACCACCTGTATTGTTTCCCTGTGAGAAGTTTTGTTACATTTTATCTTGTGTCCTGGGGCATGCAGGCAGCTGAGTACTATGGGCTGAGTTTCCCTTAGGGAGAAGAGTTCCTAGACCCCCACACCTGCCACTCAGCCAGTGTTACAAATAATGGGAGGTAATAGACTCAAAGGAAAGGTTTAAAGTCAAGTAGATTAATTTGCATATACAAACGAGTCAAATCATGATCTGTATTTGCATCACTAATAATATTCCCAGAGGTGTCCAAGCTCACATGATTAACTAAAACACTGAGTGACTTAAAAATTCTAAAACTGCATTTCCTTTATCCCAGGGCTTTGACTATACCTTGCACATTATTTAGAATTGCCTTCCCAAATAATCAACTCCTAGGTGAATTTTCTTTAGATGAATTTATCAGACCCAGTGCAAAACCAGGACAGAATCTGGATAACACTGATTATGTGAAACACCTTTATCCCAATGTGATTTAGGCATTTTAGTCATTAGATGTTCCCCTGGGCCACAATGATTACATTCTCTGGCTATGCAGTTTTTTGTTAAAAACAAATTTGTAGGACTCTGGCTTTGAAGGCCTTTACCATTCCCTATTCTGTTTGAGGAGAAAAGACCACTTTTGATCCTTATTTTAGATAATGCTCCTCATCTCTCTTCAAAAAATGCCTTTATCATTTTCTCTGAGAGCTTTAAATTTTTTTTGTTTATTTCCAAATATCATTTAGGCCAATTGTCTGAAAAATTATAAATTTAAGATGTATTCTTTTTCTGTATGGGGATTGTAAACTCCTATTAGAATTATTTGGAGAAAAAAAGACAGGTGGAACATTTTTAAAACATATTTTATTGTTTCCCCAATTCCTTATCATTTTCATACATCCCTCCTGTCTTCTTTCATTCGTTCACAGTTGTATTCAAACTTAAAGCTGACTTCCCATGGCTGTGTTTGCAGAATAAATAACAAATTTCTATCGTGTACTCTCTGTGCTCCACATACAAAGTGTTCTTATTTAATTTTCACAACAACCCAATGAGAAAGGAAAATAGCTAATTCCAGGGGAAGGTAAGGATGAAGATCAGAAAGGGCCATAATGTGGGCTTGGAGATGACGGCAGTGCTCTACTTGATTCACGTGGCGGTTATAAAGTATCTCCATTGTAATTTTTTTCACTTTTCTACATGTATTATATTTATTAATTTAAAGGGGTGAAAAAAAATAGCTATACAGAATTCTAAAGCCATAATCCAAAGCACTGAAGCTACCCAGGATGTGAGATATGATTTGCCTCCAAAGACCAAAAATGAAAGCAATTCTAGGTATTTTATGTTTCTCTAATCTAAACTCTTAAAACATTTTTTTCAGAGATTGTTATACTTTCCTTCTAAATTCCTCTTCCTGTCTAGATCATGCTTTCACATTTGTTCCATCTCTAAACAGAGAAGAATTTCCTCCTTGGATGCCCTCGTAGCTTTCCTTCTATGCCATTGCAGATACTACTGAGCTCTGGCTTGTGAGCCCTGCCTCTGGATCCTTTTAGCCTTTGTTCCTCATCCAGGAACAACATTTGCTCCCATGAATTCTCCTCTCCCCAAGGTGGAAAATTTCTCCAAATGTTTTTTCATCTTGCCTTCTAAAAAATATCAATTTATAAAGTACATATTAAAATGAACTAGCCTTCCATGGATCTGTAAACATATTCTTGGATATAATATCTACACACATTAATAAAACAAAATTAGATATATGGATTTATACAAATTACATTTTTAGTCATCTTTGTGTCATTAAATCTTGAGAAAGAAAAGCAAAGAAGAAAAAAGCAATTGCACTCAACTTATCAGTGATAAAATTATATCACATTTTAATATGATCTCTTTATATATTTGAACAATGTATGTATTTTTTAACTTTATGGCATGAATCTCTCAATTTTACCAATTTTATATTTCCCTTTATGCATTAAATTATTAATGTAAATTATCTTGCCCTCCCCAGCATAAATTTCTTTAAGGATTTGATATGACATTAATGAAAAATGCTCTGTCAATACTAAATTGGCATCAATGACAAATCTAATTATACAATAACATTCCTGTTTTTTTCTTCTTACCATCATTTAAAAGGGAATCACTTTAGCTGGATTGGTTTCGTTAAGAAAATCTCTCAATATGTATAGTAGAATTTGAGGAGTCAATATAAATATAAAGAAGTTATATAAACAATAATCAATATTTGTTCACATGAAATCTCAATTTTTATCTCATATTTAAGAGATATTCATAATTTTTCTTCTCAGTTTATATTAACAATTGATAAATATAAGACAGAAATTTATTGATTTGGTCACAGTCATACAGTAAACAAACGGTTGAGTAGAATTCAAATCAAAGTTTACTGATTCTTACTTTGATGCTCATTTTTATTTTCCCCAGTGTGGCCTTTGATCAGAAAATAAAATAAAACAATCATTTATGTTCTGAATTCCCCCTAATTTTAAAAAAAATTTTAATCCATAGGTAAAAAAATATTATGAAGCCAGCAAATGTGAAAGTGCCTTTACTTCCCTGCATACTTGAAAGGCAACTGGACCTGGAATAACATTTACATTCACAGTATTTTTCTCCTCAAACCTGTAGAGATGCAGCATTGCCAACTAATATATGATATATTAGAGAAATGCTCTAACCCAGTATAATATTGATTTATTTGTTAGTAACTAACTGACGTAGCAATTTATGTAATTCCTCCTTTAATATAAATCTGCTATAATTTGCCTTCCACATTCCTATCCCTCTCTTTCATTCTCCTACATTTTCTATTGTTGATGAAATTATTTTAAAAATAATCTTTATATTTTCCAAATACCTTTCTTATTTATATTGTACAGTTTCCCATCATCGTATGTTGTCTATTCTTTTTCATAGAGATCTTATTTATTTTCATCCTCTTTATTTTCTTACATTTTCTTCTAGGAAAAACCTAGAGATATATGCTTCACAATACCAACAAATATACCACAGTCTTTAAAATATTTTAATACCACATATAAATTTGTTTCTTTTCGTTCAAAAAGAAAGAGAATATGTACAAAATAGATGCTAAAGGAAAAGTTGATTTTTAACATGATTTCCCTTGGTCTTATTCCTTGCCCATTTGAAGGTGATTGAACTAATTTATCATTTTAATATATCAGGATAACAAATAACAAATAATGTGTTTTGTTTTGTTTTTCCAAATGCAGAGTCTTACAGCCATTCACCTAATGGTGTTCCACTCGAAAGGGATAAAATTGATTAATTTTCTTATCCTGACTTTCCACATTCTGAATAAATGTAATATAATTAACCTTATAACAGAAATATCAGCTACCAACAGGCACTTCATATACATATTACGTCCTACCTATAACACTTTGTGCTAGGGGTTGGGGTGGGACATGGGGCTCTGGAGCCCTCAGAGGACAAGTACGGCCATTCCTTTTTCTTTGCACTTTAAATAATATTCTATTACTCAGGCTTCTTCATTAAATATTTATTTCAGAGAGTTTTCATATGAAATTTAGTTGAATATTTTTTTCAGCAAATAAACCTCAATTATATATATAAAACCACCTTTTACTCCACTATTTCAACAAAATGTCTAAGATGTCTGGTTGCCAGGTATAATGAACACAAGCAAATTATGATTAAAATTCACCTTCAGCCTCAGAAGTGAATGCTCAAAATAACAATGACCCTTTCTTTAGTTCAGAATAATTTTAATACATGCCCCTACGCAAACAAATTTCCACATGTGAAGTGTCGCTTGAGTCATAACTCTCTACCTCAAGCTTACTGACATTTATTTATTGTGGGAATTGATTACAATGATCTTATAGCTAATAGAGTTTTCTAATTACAACTCTACTTTTATTCTTGCATAAAGCTGTTTAACATAGGGAGTAGGGAAATTCAAATACATTTTTCCTCCGATAATAACTTTTGACACCATAACTTTTTCATGGTCTTTTTCATTTCTTAGAGTATAGATTATTGGATTGAACATTGGTGCAATGATGGTGTAAAGTAGTGCAAATATTTTATCCTCAGGGAAAGTGATAGGTGGTCTAAGGTATGCAAATATTGAAGGTCCAAATAATAAGACAACCACAGTGATGTGAGACCCACAGGTGGACAGGGCTTTGCATCTTCCCTAAGCTGACTGATTTCTTAAGGTGAATAATATAATGACGTAAGAACCAAACCAGAGGACAAAGGTTACCAAAGCAACCATTCCCTAATTGGCAACCGCAAGAACACAAGTGATATAGGTATCAGTACAGGCAACTTTCAGTAAAGGGAAAATATCACAATAGGAGTTATTAATTTCATTGGGGTCACAAAAGGGCAACCAGATTATCATAGAAAATTGGGAGCAAGAAGGGACAACCCCACCAGCCCAGGAAACTGCATCTTGTCTTATTCATGATAATCGGGTAGTGGAGAGGTTTGCAAATGGCCACACAACTATCAAAGGTCATGACTGTAAGGATGAAGATTTCAATCATTCCAAAGAAGTGCATGGAAAAGACCTGTAACATGCAATCACAGTAGGAGATGGTCTTTGTCCCCACTAACAAGTCATCAATCAGTTTGGGTGTAACACTAGAGGTATATCAGATGTCTATACAGGATAAACGGCTGAGGAAATAGTACACGGCTTGTTGAAACAGAAGGGTGTGTCAAATGGAGACAAGGATCAGAAGGTTCCCCACCAAGAGGACAACATAACAAAATAAGAAGAGCACAAAGCAAAAGATTTGTATGTGATTATCATATGAAAATACCAAAAGAATGATTTCTGAAATGTTCCTCTGAATTTCCATATATAGCTTTTATTCTATATAATGCACTAATAATTTAGATACTGGGAAAAAAGAAAACGTGCATTTGAATGAAAATATTTATGGTATGATCATAAACATAAAAATTCTCAACAGATCATGCATGTAATTCATAAATAATTACTGAATATATTTGCTCTTGTGAAACACAGCTGATTTTTCTAATATCTGTTATTTTTATAAAATACTCTGCTATGCTGATGACACTAAAGATTCATATTATTCTCTTTTGACAATATAACTATTTCAAAAAGATAAAATGTACTATTACTGTTATGTATAATATTTCTATAGCAATGAACATTAATTTAGCAATGCAGGGAATTCACTTTAAGGTTAATTTTCTAATTGCATTCTTTATTTATATAATATTAATATAGGGTGTCATTAACCCGGTGGGTGGGGGGGGAAAATACACCAAATGTAAGATAATGGCCATATTTAGTAGTAATATTTTGATGATGCTCTTTCATAATTTATAACAATTGTTTCAAAACAATGCAAGGTGTTGTTGTGTTGTTGGGATAATGTATGGGAGTCCTGTAGGATGATATGCATATTTGTTTTGTAAGTTCACAACTTATACTGTAAACATATTGTTTATGGATGTTCATGCATGAATGATAAACTTCAATTTTAAAAGTTTTTAAAAATGCCTAATTTGTGAGCTGCTTGATTTGCTTTGGGGTTATGGTCTTAGAAATAGGAATGAAGACTGATAGCTGCATTTAATAAACCAATCTTGCTGACAATGTTGCAAGACAAACTACTGTGGAAATACATACAGAAAACATTGTAATTTTTGTCAATGACTGATAATTGAGAAAAATAATTTAAAAAAATATTTTTTATTTCCTGTTTGCATTTTAGTGAGAAAGAGTTTTATGGGTGCATTTAATATTGCAAATAAGTTTAAAAGTACTAACTGAAATGCAGAAGTATGTTGAATTCAGCACAATTTACAGGTTCTGTTAGAATAAATTACAGGCACCAAAAGTTTAAAGAGATGACGTTACTTAATGTAACTGTAAGACAAATATTGTGGTTAGGACATATACAGCTGCTACCTGTTGCATTAATTATATGGGCATTCGGTTATACTATTTTCTTGATGATTAGGACAGGACTTCCACAAAGGCAATTGCAGATGTACTTCAGAGGAGCTGCTCTTCTGAGCGCTATTCTTCCCCAGAGGTTTGATCTTAGGTAAGATGAGGTGGGTTTTCTACCTGACTCTTAGATCTGGTGTTTTTGCCAAACCTGTGTCCTCCAGACAAAATTTTAATTATTCAGAACTTTTTGAAGCAAGAATATGTATATGTTAACAAATCTAATTTCTCCAAATTGTGAAGCTGTATTATTGGTAATACTTGAGCTGATTTTAGGTTGTAAACAGATATGACTTTAAAACATGAGCTGTTTTTAAACTTTCACTGAATTTAATTCATAAATGGAGAAGGAATGCAGTATGAAGTAAAAATATAAGTGGGAGTTAAAAATACAATACAGAAAGAATTAGAAATGATGAGGATTAAGTAATGTGGATGATTACCCACTGTAATTCAAGCTCTGCCTATACACTGTTATAATTTTGATGATATAGAGAGAACACTGAACATCTAGATGTTTCCAATATTCAGATGTTTGACATCTAGTAAAATGATGTGTCTGAAGTATGGCTAATTTTTTGTTCTTTTTCATTTTTGCTATATAAATTTTATATAGAAGTTATCTTCATATCTAAAAAGCTGTTTCACATTAGTAGGGGATTATAATCATCCATAATTCTTTTAGACAATTTCTACACTTTATTCCCAACAATATTTTAGGCAATTTACTTTCTATTACTCATTTGTGATTACATTTTTGCAAGGAATAAGTAGGGTTATTTTAATTTCTCCATTCACACTAGCTATTCTTCCTTGGAGAATTCTTTGGAGCTCTCTAAACTTGAATTTCAACATCTGTTAAACTGCAATTAGATACATATTCAGGGAATCATGACATTATGATAAGAAACCTGTTAGGTTAG
This sequence comes from Cabassous unicinctus, assembly GCA_029593785.1. Classification (NCBI taxonomy): domain Eukaryota; kingdom Metazoa; phylum Chordata; class Mammalia; order Cingulata; family Chlamyphoridae; genus Cabassous; species Cabassous unicinctus. Next base: position 8,534 of record JAQZBX010019288.1, read on the forward strand.
GTGCTACATGATTCCTGATTATACAACTTTTTCTTATCCTCCTCTTTCTTTGAATGAAGGGAGTAGGACTTAATTTGTCCTGCAAACAAGCACACACATCCCCAATCAAATCTTATGATGAAATAAACAAAAACCAAACAAAACTTCAAAACAGATCTTAGGAAGGCAATTAGGACAAACTTCAATGTCAATTATCATTGGTTAGTAATGGGGAAATTTCTGTCTACTTTATATCACTATCCTGGTTGGTTTGGTTATTTGAATTGTATTTTGCATTGTGATTTTATTTTATTTTTTTATTATAGAAGGTGTGAGTTTACATGAAAATCATGCAGAAAATATAGGCATTCCATATAAACTCCTATTATCAACACCTTGTATTAGTGTATTACATTTGTTACAATTTATGAGAAAATATTATTATAATTCTACTAACTGCAGTTCTTAGTTTACATTAGAATTCACTGTGATGTACAGTCTTCTTTTTAAATTATTTTTACTCTAGTAACATGTATACATTCTAAAATTTCCACTTTTAGCCACATTTACATATATAATTCAGTGTTCTTATGTTCAAATGTTGCGCTACCATTAAGCAGGAATATGAATTACACTTTTTTGTATTCTTTATCAATTCTATTTGATTCTTATAATGAACTGTCAGTATTGTATGACTGGATAAACATGTAGGTCAAGTACTGACACACAATATACCCATTTGTACTGGTGATATCAGCATGTACCTTACATAAATGTTCCTTACTTGATTCTGATTAGGTAGACAATATCGGGAGAATGGTCTTTTGAAAGGTGAGAATGCCTTCAAAGATTGGACACTAGAATGGCACTGACAATCTGAAGATTTCCATTGTTTTAAATCCATATAATCCAAAAGCTCAAACCTTGTGGATAATATACAGTCAAAACTAAACATTGTAAAAGAATGTTTTCACTCTTTCTCAAACTGTGATATGCTACATTTCATAATTTATTGGCTTAAATTAATAGAAGGAAAGCTAAATCAATAATAATACAGGTGATTACTTGCACATCAATTCTGGATGGCCTTCATGATACTTTCAAGTTGCTCAGGAAAATGTTTTCATCACAGATTGACCCCTCATTTATACAAAATGTAAGGCTATAAAGAGTGGTTCAAACAAATCTAGATCAATTCTCAGAAAACATCTTCAGTGTTGCATCCCATACATTTCCAGGACAAAAATTTCAATGTTTAAAAAGGAGAGTGAAAATCTAGTTACACCTGACACCCTTCTGGATTCACAGAAAAGTATGTAGTCATTCCACAGGAGAGTGGTCTAGGATGTTAAATATTGATGCAGCTCCTTAACACTTAATCATATACAAAATGAAACAAAAATATTATGAATAATCTGTTAATGCTATATGTGCATATATGCCTTGGGAGTCATGTCTTATATGCTTATGCCTGAAGACAATATGCTCTGGAAGTGCCAAATATAAATTGAGAGGAAAACAAAAAAAATTTTGTGATGCTGAAAATTATAATAACTCATTTTCCCAGAAGCAATTCTTAAAAGATCCTCACCAAACAATCCTAGTCGGTTGTCAAAGGTTATAGTACTCAGTCCTCCTGGGAAATTTTAGACTGAAATTTGTTTTCCAGTTTTGCGTTAGTCACGCTCCAGGCACTGTGTCTCTAGAGAGGAGTACTTTTATTCAGATCCAGAGAAACTCAGCAACTTCTGTCAGCTCTAGCTATTTTCGTCCTCTAAAGAACAAAATGGAATAAAGCAAATAGATGTGAAGTGTCAGTTAAAAATTAAGTCCTTTATGCTTCCCCACCATTCTCCTGGACCATTAGTCAAACCCAAAAGCAATGAACTGTCATTGCTGAAGTGGAGGGTATTTTAATTTGATAGGCTGCTGAAAGCAGATGCTATGAAATGGGTTGGCTTTTAACAATAGGAATTTATTTTTGAGGCAGAGAAAAATGTCCAAATAAAGCCATTATCATGGTGGTGCTTTCTTCCTGAAGACTGGCTGCCAGCAATCATTGAGAACTCTGCCACATGGCAAGGCACATGACAGCAGTGTCTGATGGTCTCTCCCTTCTATTCCAGGTTTCCTTGCTTTCAGCTTCTTGCTTCTGTGGCTTTTCTCTCTATTTGTTTGAATTTCATTCTCTTATAAGTGACTCCAGTAAGATTAAGACCCATCATGAATGTGGTGGATTATACCTTAACTAAGGTAGCCTTATCACAAGAGCCTCCTTACAATGGTTCCACACCCACGGTAATGGATAAACTTTAAGTACATGCTTTTCTCAGGTATTTATAGTTAGAAACCACTGTACTACACTCTTTAGACCCCAAAAAGACATGTTCTTTCCATATTCAAAATACATTCATTCTATCATAATATTCCAAAAGCCTTAAATCATTTCAGAAACAATGTTTAGTGCAAAGTCTCATCAAAATCAGTTATAGGTGTGGTCTGTCCTGGGCAAAATTCCCTTCCATCTATGGACCTGTCAATCTTAGAGAACAAGTTATCTGCTTCTAATATACAGAGGAAAGACAGGCCTAGGATAAACATTTCCATTCCCATAGGGAGAAATTGGAAGGAAAACAGGGTTACAGGTTCCAAACAATTCTGAAACCTTGCAGGGCATATTCCATTAGAATTGAAAATTTCAAAGTCATCTGCAGAATGGTGTTTTGTCATCTTGGAAGATGGAGCAGTGGCCATGCTCTCCCCAAAACACTAGGGTGAAGGCTCCAACCTCTGCAAACACAGGGGTGACAGAACCCCAAGTAATAGGCTCCACCCTCTGAGAAAACTGAGGTGGCAGCAAGACTCTCCACAATCTCCACAGCATAGGCTCAACCAACTCAGAACAGTTCAGTAGTGGTCATACTCTCCTCAATCCCTTGGGACTATGCCCCACCCTCTCTGAAGACTGAGGTGGTAGCACTGTACCTGAGCAATGGTCTGGAAGGCCCACCATCTCCAAGTGCTGAGGCAGACTCACCCTTTCTATACAAAGGTCCATTCTTTGTCCAAGAAGATGTCTTTGATACAGTCCTCAGCTTCTATGGCCATTTCCTTGAAGTAATTTTCTTTAAATCTGTACCTTTTCTTTCCCTTTTAGTCAGGTTGTCAGTGGTTCCATTCACAGAGATCTCACAAAAAACTTGTTGGTTTCACATGTAGTACACACAGGTCCAAACCATCAGACAAAAAATCTGTCCACAAATCCTTCCTGGATAACTGCATTTCCAGTTCTGACTTGCACTAAAATGGTTGACAACTTCCATGTTCACTTTAGCCCTAACATGGAGCACTATTCTCTGGGTACTCACTTTCCAGAATCTCTGAATTTTCCAGACCATAAATGTCTTGTTTTTTTTGTGCCTGGGAGATCATTTCTCAGCTTATCACTTTTTTTCTCACATTTTCTTCTAAACTGCAAGAAGAAACCAGGCTAACAGCCTCTTCAATGCAATCTAGGCTTTTTCTATCAAGCAGTTCTCAGTTCTTTCATCATCTCCCCATTTCCCAATTACAAAACCATTTCCATATTTTTGGTGTTTGCAATGGCAACATCCTACTCTTCTGGTACTAAAATACGTTTCAGTTTGTTAGGCTGCTGAAAGCAGATACTATGAAATGGGTTGGCTCTTAACAATGGGAATTCTTTAGCTTACAGTTTTGGGGCTGAAAAAAATATTCAGAACAAGGTACCACCATGGCGATACTTTCTTCTGAAGACTGGCTGTCATTGTCAGAGATCCTTGCATCCTCTGCCACAGAAATGGATTAACTTTAAGAACACACTTTTCTGGGGTACATACAGTTTCAAACCACCACAGAGTGTTAGGTTGTAGCTATGTAAAAGAGAATAAGCAAAACAAATTACAATTAAAACAAATTTCCTGCTCCCATTGGGAAGGTGGAATAAGACCAAAATTTTTTGTCAAAAAGGTGTTAGAGAGTTAAAGAAAGTTAGGAGACAAAAACAGTCCTTGTGGCAGTTTGATATTGTTATGAATTCCAAAAATAGATATGGATTATGTTTGTAAATTGGTGTGTTCTTCTGGGCATGATTACATTAATATAAGGGATTTAATTGGCCCACATCAGTAGGGCATTGAGTCCCACTCCTTGGTGGGTGGGCTCTCAAAGATAAAAGACCTGGGAAAGAACAGTGTTGGAGTTTTGAGTTGGAGTTCTGATGCTGAGTTTTAATGCTGGAGCCCAGAGGAGTAAGCACATAGAGGAGATTGTTTGTGAGGAAGGAGAGAAGGCCCCAGGAAAAGAAATGAACGGTTTGCCTGACAGTTCACAGATGGCATTGTGGGGAGAGGCAAAGCCTAGAGAGCCTCATAATCTACAGCTATCCTAGTGGAAGAAACAGAGGAGCTGAGCTTGGAGAGAAATGGAGCCCCGGGAAGAGAGGAACCCAAGAAGCCTTGCTGCAACACGTGGCAACAGACTTTGGTGAATGAAGTAACTTAAACTTTATGGCCTGGCAACTGTGGATTTTTACCCTAAATAAATGCCCTTTATAAAATCCAGCCAGTTTCTGGTATTTTGTATCAGCATCCCTTTGGCTGACTAATACAGTCCTCCATTCTGATTATTATCAGGCCATTTTTCCTGAGTAATTATAGAGCTACAAGGTGTGTACACTCAGAAATATCTGAAGTAAAATTCAGTTCACCACCTCACAATTGAACAAAAAAATTAGGCATCACATGTAGTCATGTAAGATTGAAGTATATCAATATGTTTTGGCATCTCACCTGGATCAGATCAATTCACTTAGAAAAATAATCATGATAATATAAAAATCTTTGCAAACTTACTATATGTCAGTCACTATATTAAACATTTTAAGTTCACTATCTTAGATAATCATTAAAAAACATTTTCATGGGGATTATTACCTCCATTACCTCTGTAAGCTTATAGAGGTTAAATAAGTTGCTAAAGATGATAGACTTTATTGTGTGGTAAAATTTGCCAGAAGTTCATTCCACCTTTTAATACATTTAAATCTACATACATTTTTAATGGACAAAGAAAAATAGAACTTACTGATGTAGGTTAGTACAGGGAAATGAGAAGATGAGCCACAACATGGCCAACAGACAACATGGCTGTAACACACTGCCAGGAAACAGCTACTACTGAAAACAATGCTGGAGGGCTCTGCTGAGACCTTGATGAGGAGGTCCCAGTTGTGACTCTTTCTGGGTCAAAAGGAGGCCCCAGATAATTCCAAACATTCCTTTCCATTGGTCCCGGATAAACCCCAACAAAAGCCCTCACCAATGGCCCCCACCATTGGTGCGTTAACCAATAACAGCTGGGGCCTTCCCCTTTGCATTAGCAAGAGGAGGAATAATTAACATATTCCATGTATCTTGGGTGTTAGTTTATGCCATGTAACCATTTTGCTTGTTTGAAGGTTTCTTGGATATTGGTTTCAATTTGTTCTGTGGTGTCAATCCAGGTGCAACAGGATGTGTTGGTGAGGGTGTCTTCATTTAAAAGGTTATAGAAGGCCAACTGATTATCCATAACTACAGAGGCAAGAGATTTAAGGGAGGTAGTTAGTCCATCTAGGGCCTGTCCTGTTTCGGATACTATGGTTTCAAGGGTGATGGTAATGATGGAAGGGTGGCTTCATGGACCCCAAACCCAATCCAGGGTACAATGATGCTGGCTAGGATTCCCACTTCAGAGGATTAGTCTTATTCCTGATTTAAAATGGTGGTGGGCGAGGTTAAACCCTCAAATTTCAAAGTTAAGGGCAATGTAGGTTGTCCAGTCCACATTGTACAATAGACGCCAAAGTGGGCAGACATTGGAACCCTATAAGCACCCAGGTGGAATTGCAAATGAATGCATAGACTTTGAGAAGACAAACAATTGCTGGAGCTTTGTTTCTGAAAGAGGTGTAAACTACTTCCTTATTTTATTGACAGGTGCTTATGTGGTTTTTCATTTAAGGAGGGAATTGTTTACACATAGGAAAGGTTGCAAGGGGACCACTAGGTAAGCTCTAGCCCCTTGCCAAAGTTTTGAACTCCTGTCCATATGTGTGACATTGCAAAGGAAATGCAAGGGATGTTAGCAAACCTAGTTAGGGGAATTTAGATGGGGATTCCTGGCCGGTATAGGCAGGATTGCTGTGGTGATATTTGCTGGAGGCCAGAGAGTAGTGCTACAGATGGGGATCTGAGGTGTTAATAAGGGTTGTGTGACAAATCCAGCAAGAAGATAGTTGACTCCCAGTTGCAGCTGCAGAAGACAACCAAAAAATGGTATTGTGTTCCAGAAAGATGACAGAGGAATGGGTTTTCGTAGGGCAGTATGGAAAAAGAGGGACAGGAGAGAGAGGGATAGTTACAGTTTCATCACTAGGGAAGGATCAAAGGGCATTTTAGCTAGACAAAGGCAGTAGGTGGAATAGGTATGGGAAAACAAACTTTGCTATGATTCAGATAAGAGCAGTAATGCCAATTGAAGCCAAGAGGAGATAGCAGGGCCAGCAAGGGTGCCAAGTTACATATTCAGGTTTTGGTTTCTGGGTATTTTGGGGAAGAACAGGCATTAGCAAAACTACTTGGTTAAAAGCAAAAGAAAGAACAATTTTTAAGTATACTTAGCCCATGTCCCTTAACTTGGAAAAGCATTCCACTTCTGATGTAGATGGCTTCCAGACTTTATTAAGTCATAAATTTAGGTGTCCAGTGGGCTTGAGGTCGGGGGATGCTAGATTCATCTAGGTTCTTGGCTATGTAACATAAAAGAATTTAAGAATATGACAATTTAGTTAAACCAGTAAAAAGAGTTTATTGAGAAATGAGAGCAAAGGACAGAATTATGCACCCAAGATGTAGATGCAGGCTCCTCTAGGCAAAAGAGAGTATTTGGGGTTAGGAGGCAACCTTTCTTAAGCCATTATTCACTCTGCCCCTTTCCTAATGTTGGGGAATTAGCCCCAGCTGTTTCCTGTTCTGATTGAATACCCCACCTGTTGGATCTTAGGGGCCAATGATGGGGCCTATTGTTTGGGGTTACCTGGGGCCTCCCCTTGATCCTGGGAAGAGTTCCAGGTGGGACTGTGGGGTCTTTCCTGATTTATTCTTGGCAGAGGCCTTTCCCTTCAGTGAGTTTCTGTGTGGGGTGGTTTCACGGTTTCATAGAAAGTTTTGGTCCTTTCTACCATGGATAAAGGGAGTGTTTTTTCAGGTGACGTTTCCAAAATACCTAGCATCTGGGATGTACTGGGAGGTATGGAGTCACTGGTGGACCTGTAGAGAGAGACTCAGAAACAGTTTTGTGCAACTCATTTATCACTTGGGGTGTTATTACGCAGTAAGATTGCAGGGTGTCTTAAGACTCTACCTCTTGGACCCATGGGAAAAGTGGCTTTGGTCTTCCAGTGACTATTTCACAAGAGGACAGCTTATGTGGCCCAAAATGTCTTCCTCAGTGTTTCATGAAGACTAGAAACAAGACTTTTGCCCAGGACAGAGAGAACATTTTTAACTTTGAATTTTCTTCCACAGAGGTTTTATTTTCTACCCACTACACATTCTTACACTTAATAGTAGAGTTGAAATAAATAATGAATAACAGAGTGAGTATAAAGATGAAGAATCAGAAATTGAGTTACTCCAGTTTTGTCATTCTGTGTGACCATGTAGAGTTTTTATTTGGAATGAAAACTTAAAACAGTAAAGCATTACAAATTCTGAGGTAAATATTTTTTGCTTGATAGGGGCAAATTTTAGTTCATACATGAAATATTTTACTGAATTTCAATAATTTCTTTAAAATGCTGTGAATACCTTTCAATAAAATTGATTAAATAATAATATATCTTTAAAATGGAAATATAACCTTTATACTGGGTAATTATTTAAAGGCAATAATGATTGTTCATGATTTTACATGATTATTACTGAAAATATTTTGTTATATATAGGAGTAAAGTATATACTTTAATAATCTGCTTCTACTGTCAAATACACTCAGTTTTCCAGTTAATGTCAATTAATTTTAAACTCAAAACACTCTTTGAAGAATACACTTATTCACAATTTAAAGGTTAATAAATAAAAAGGCTTATAGTGAAGAAACTTGGTCAACATCTTAAAATTAAAATTTGACAGGATCAGAATTTACACCATGTTTGACCTGACATCAAAGCTGAGTCCCATCCATGCTTGTGAATTCTGTATCAGAAAATCAGAAATTGGTCAATTTATGATAAATTCTAAATGCAACACTGATGAAATACAAAGTTAGATTTTATTTCAAGGTTGGTTGGATATCAAACACATTTTCTGAAGCAGAAGGCACTATGATCAAAAATGTCTTTTAGAAAATTGTTCTTTCATTCCTCAAGTCAATATTTGGTCTAATTGGACTTTGGAGTGCACATTAAAATCTTAATTCCAGACGTCTTCTGGGTGAAGTAGAGTGACTGGAAGTAGAACAGGACCCATACATTGAAAATCTAGAAAAGAAGGGAAAAAATAGAGAAATTTTCTGCTTGAGGTAGTGGAGAGCTCCTGAGGGAATGACAATTATAAGGAATAACACTCAGAAGGGGGAGTAACTCAGAGAGGTGAGCTGAGCTCCAGCACGCAGCTGAGGATACAGGATACATATACATTGAAAGCCACTGCTGGGAGTTAAAGAAATCAGACATTTGGTCACAGATTTGGGTGACTCAATGACAAACCAGTTTTCCCCTCAGTATATTTGTCAAATATTGAGGACACATAGGATACCCTTGGGAGAAAGACTTAAAAAAATAATTTGTTACATAAAATATATGTCTACCTTTTTTCTCTAAGAGTAAGGTTTTTGAAATACATCTTGTTTTTGCATATACCAGTAATTTCTTCATTTTTCTACTGAGTAGTATTCCATTATTTCGATATTTTGTTTATTTATCACTAATATATGGAAATTTGAATTAATTCCAGTTTGATTCAGTAAGGAATGATACTGCTATGAGCATTCATGTACATGTCTCTGTGTAGACATATGTTTCTATTTCTCTTGGATAGATGGCTTAGAGTAGAATTGCTTTGTCATATAGCAAGCGTATGTTAAATTTTAAGAAACTGTTTTCAAAAATGCAGTATCATTTTACATTTTTGCCACCAATGTATGAGGCTTCCAGTTCCTCCACAACTTCAACAATATCTGGCATTCTCAATACTTTCAACTTTAGCATAGAGTTGTTTATAATATTTTCTTAAGGTCCTTTTACCTTCTATAGGGCCAATAGTAATATTACAACATTCATTTCTGATTCAATGTTTATAACTTTCTTTTTGCGTTTTCTTCATCTTGTTTTGTTGAGTAGGACTTCCAGAATAATATGAATAATATTTATTCAAGCTGGTGATAATAAACTTCACTACTTATTCTTAATTTCTAAGGAATAACTTTTAATATTTCACCATTCAGTAAAGTCAAGTCTAAAAATTTTGGAGGTAATATTTTTTAAATTGAGATTGTTATCAAGATGTAATAAGTCAACTATTGATGTGTTGATATATATTTTCTCCTTTAACACATTTAAAATTTACGCAGTAAATTTCCCTCTAGTATTAATATCATTTGATAAATAGTATTGCTTATTATTTTTTACTTCAAAATATCTTCTGCTTCTTATTAGGATTTCTTTTCTGAGCTATTAGTTTTGTAGAATCTTGTTTTTAAATTGCCATTTATTTGAGATATTTTAGTTAAATTTATGATACCGATTTTAATTGAATTGTAGTTAAATAAGTTGTTCTATATGGTGCAGGGTTTATTTTTACATTTGGTTACAATTAATTTGTGACATAAATGTGATGAATTATTTTATATAAACCATGTGCACTCTTGAGTTGCTTGGTATAGTGTTGCATACATGAAAATTAGTGTTGCTTATTGTTTTGGATCAATTCCTCTGTATTCTTATATAGCCATATAAATTTAGAATGTTTAACTGTTTCTGCATTGTAAATTCTCTCAGTATTTAATAGTCTTAAGAATGGATAATGACTCTTGCTTTAAATTCTATTTCATCAAAGAAACAAAATTGCTTCAAATATTAGTATTTATTCTTGCACTTTCCATTCATTTCAAATTTTTGTGTCCTTGTGTTTAAGGTGTGTCTTTTGTAAAAACACATTACTACTTTAATCCACTTTGATAACATTTCTTTTCCTACTAGAGAATTTAGCCCATTGTGTTGATATTATTTTAATTTTATATTTGAATTGACTTTTATCATATTTTTCCTTCTGTTTTTCCCAATATAACTGTTTCCTGCCTTCTTTATTGACTTTAATTTGCATAGGCTTTAATAATTTTTCTCAATATATCTTATCTATTTATCTATCTAACATATCATCTATCTACTACTACGCTGGTGGTTACTTAAGAAATTATGTCTGTATATTAAGTGTTAACAACTCTGAATTTGATTAATATCTTTATTTTCTTACTGAACAATGCAGGCTACCTAGAATAATTTATTTTGATCATTCTCTCAACTTTTATGATTCTGTGTCCAGGATTTTTATTCTCTAATCTTCTATGTTTATGGTTATTTTTTATCACAATATATAGGTTTACACATAGAGCTCATATTTATTTATTACAGTTGCTTCTTGGATATCTTATTTTCCTTCTTGGTACATCTTCCTTCTTCATTAAAAAAAACACACACGAAAAACCTTCTTCAGAAATTCCTTTTTTTATATTATTATTCAAACTTTATTTCAAATTCAAAAAATAATATACAAAAGGCAGCTCAACGAGTTATGAAAGCATTACTCCTAAAAAATCTGTCCAATCACTTTAAACTCATGTAATTCCAACAGCTAAATCAATTGTTCCCCCACTTGTTCAAAAAGACACAAAGATGAACGCAGCTTAGTTAAATGACATAGTCAAGGTCTGCTTATTAAGGAAAAAAATAAAGAAGAGAAAAAAATGCTTGATCATATTCATATCTCACAAAACCAAACCCCATATGCTTTGTTTGACCTTTAGAATTAATATAGTTCCCTCTTTACTTTTGCTATCAAAACATTATAATGTTTTTGTTAACTGTAGTCTATAAATTACATTATATTTTTCCCATGTATCACCACATTCTTAATTGACAAATTCTTTAATGAGGGTGTGTTTATACTGAACTCCTGCCTGCTTATGTTGTGTGTGTGTTTTTTTTTACTGAAAACTCCTCTTTTTGCCCTAGTTTAAACAAAAAAAGTAGAATTCAATAATCACAATTTTCTTTCACAACTTTGATGATATGGTCCTATTTATTCTGGATTCCACTTTTGCTGTGTTTTAAATTATTAATTAGAAGTAGTATTTTCCATGGCTATTTCTAAGAGCACATCTTTTCCTTTATTGTGGATATTTTCTAAAGATTTTTTTCATCAATCTTGGAAATTTGTCGGTTATTATTACTTTAAATATCTCTTTGCACTAATATCTTAATCCTGGAGTCTGACAGACATGTGTTGTTCCTTATTACTCCATTCCCAATATCACCTAAAGTCTCATTAATTTCTTCCATCTCCTTGTCTCTCTCTTCTGTGTCTTGAGTAATTTGCTAATACCTAAAATTCAGCTCACTGAAGCTTTCTTCAGGTATAATTAATCTGTTATATCCATTGAGCATTTAATTAAAATATTCTTTTTTTAAATTCTTGAAGTAATTTTTATAATTGTTTTTATTAGTGTGAGCTATTTTCAGACTCTCTTATTGCTACATTATGCTTATAAAATTATTATCATTTTTATATAATGAATGTCTTCATATCATATTTTGTTTCTAACTGCAATAAATACAGTCTTTGTCTTACTCTGTAATCTGCTCTTTCTATCCCAATTATATCAGTAATTTTTTATTGTGAGATAAAAAAATTAAATGTGCTCTTTCATTTTAGATTATCTATCCAAACATATTAATTCCTGCAATTACCCAGAAATAGAATCCCCAGGAAAGATCTTATTTTGTATGCTGTGTTTGTGTACGTGTGTGTTTGGGGGTGTATGTGAGGCAATTTAGTGTTAGCATAGTTCATGACATCCTTTCTTTACCTGCTTTTCCACCACCCCTAAATCTTATAAGGAGTTCACAAAGTTCAGGTTTTCTTCTGAGGAAACCAAAACAGAATTTTCCCCATTTTACTTAATATGAAAGCAAGACCTATTCTGTAACATTTCCCAACGGTGATTACCTATGTGCTAATCTTGCTAACATTATATAATACTCAATCTGTGGGAGTTTTTCTGCACTATATCATGTAAACTACCTTTCTAAGTGCTTTCCTGTTTTTGTCTATGATTGACAGGCTGCTTGACATTAATCAGCATATCCCATACCCCATTTCATGGATCCTAGAAGTGCCAGAAGTTTAACATAATTCTAAGTCTTTATTTTCCATCCATCCTAATGTTTTGTATGGACAATTCATTTTCTCCATGTGATTTTTCCTTCTTTTAGGCCAGTAATATATTATGAAACAGTATTAACAAAAGAACATGACCAATATTGTAAAAATTTAAGCAATTTTAATATAAACTATGTTTTAAAAAACAATAAAAGACATATATTCACTAAAAGGCATGTTTCAACCTATGCACAGCAACACTACTTATAACAGCCCCAGGATGGTTTGGAGTTATGAAGCCTCAGAAATATTTTGTTAATTTTAATCAATTCATATGGGTGTGAGCCCTGGTAAATAAGACTTTTAATGAGGTTACTTTAGTTAAGGTTTGTCCCTAGTGAATCAGGGTGGGTCTGAATCCTATTTCTGGAGGCCTTATATAGAAGTCCACAGAGGTAGTTATAGTGGAGAAGCCAGCAGCTGAAAGTCAATGGAACCAAGCAGGGAAAGAAGAAGATGCTGCCATATACACTGCCGTGTGATGGAAAAGCCAAGGAATCCCAAAGATTTCTAGCCAACCAGAAGACGCTGACCTTGGGTGGAAGCAAGCCTTTTAACCTCTGAAACCATGAGTAAATTTCCATTTTAGGTTGGCTTAGGTATTTGTTTTAGCAGCCAGGAAATTAAAACAAGCCCTAATTGAGAAAGTATCCAAATGTCTATACAAAAAAAAAAAAAATTAATTTGCCGTATATTCATGCAAGAAGATGCTATACATCAATGAAAATGACCAATCAGAAACTATATAAAACATCAAGACACTAAAGCGAAAAATCTATATGATTCCTTTTCTTTAAAGTACAAAAACAAGTCAAACTAATCTATGATTTTAGAAATGAAGATAGTGGTCACCTTTGAGAGGAAGTGATTATAAAGGGGCATGAGGGGGATTTTTGTCTGCCCTGCTGGTAATTTCTCACTTACAATCAGGTTGCTAATTACATACTAGTTCTCAATTTGTGAAAATTTATGAGCTGTATATATATAAAATGTACAATTTTCTGTTTTTATAATTCAGTAAAATTTTAAAAAAAAATAGAAGGCAATGTTTAATTCAGTTTCTTTGCATTTTAAGACTTGAGGATGTGTAGTCTAGTTTATCTTTTTTTTTTCACTACAGTGCCAAATAAGAGAAATAATCCTTTATTTTTAAGAAATTGCTTAGTTATTTAAAAACATATGAATACAGTTGTCATGGTTATAATAAAGGAAGGAAAGTATAAATAACAATTCCCAATATGTTGATAATGGGTCAGTGTAGAAGCATAAAACAACAGGGGGAAATGATTCCTGCTTGCTGATTTCTCTCTCTAAGTAGTGAGAACATGCAAGCAATGAGGATGAATCTTTTTCAACATCATAGTCCCAGGGAATAAAAGACTAAAAAGCAGAAGTGCCTCAGAACAGTTACTTTTCTTCCAAGAGCATTTGATGGCACCAAACTTTCCTCAAGGCATTCTTCATATCCACGTTTCTCAGCATGTAGAACAAAGAGTTGAACATGGGGGTAATGATGGTGTAGAAAAGAGCAAACAATTTATCTTCTGGGAAAGTTGTGGCAGGTCTAATGTAAATAAATAATGCAGGTACAAAAAACAGTGCCACAACAGTTATGTGATATCTGCAAGTGGAAAGAGCTTTGCTGCGGCTCTCTGCAGAGTATGCCCTGATGGTGTATAATAAGAAAAGATAAGAAAATATCAAGACAACAAAGGTTACCAAAGCAATTAAGCCTGAATTAGCAATTACTAAGAGTCCTATTAAGTGTGTTCCAGTGCAGGCCAATTTCAGCAAAGGATAAGCATCACAAAGGTAGTGATCTAGCTCATTGTGACCACGGAAAGGAAAGATGTTGAGAAGAAACTGACCGGCGGAGTGTATAAATCCCCCAGTACGACAAGCTATGATGATAGCATTACACCTCCATCTGCTCATGATGGTGGTATAATGCAAGGGCTTGCAAATGGCCACGTAGTGGTCATAGGCCATCCCTGTGAGGATAAAAATCTTGCTGCCTCCAAAGAAATGTATGGAAAAGAGCTGTGCCATGCAATTATGATAAGAAATAGTCTTTCCTTCTGCTAGTAAGTCAGTTATTAACTTTGGCATCACTGTAGATGTGTAACAAAGGTCTGAGAGTGAGAGATAATTAAGAAAGAAATACATGGGGTGATCAATTAGCTGACTGCATGAAATAGAAATCATTATAAGCAAGTTTCCCATGCAAATAGCAAAGTAACAAAATAAAAAATAAAGCAAGGCAGAGTATTTCAATATGCTTGTTTTGGGAAAGTCCCAAGAGAATTAATACACTGACATTATTGCTTTTTTCCATGGTCCAGTATAGATAGAAAAAAATAATGACCTGAAATGACATAATTCATGATCCCATATTTAGAAGTGTTATTAAGAAAATTGTTTGTCATATTCTATCCATGGAACTAACTAGGTTTATTGACCTCTTTCAAGTATTTCAGAGAATAAATATTGGATATTTAATTAACTCTCTGTGAATATTTGCTACATGATTTTCATTAAAATTTCCAGCGAATTATGAGTAATCTCAGCCTTAGTAGAAATGAATGCCCTTGATCAATCAACAATATTAGAATTTTATTCTGTAATAGTATATATTTCTGAAGCCTAAAGTTA
Source organism: Cabassous unicinctus (assembly GCA_029593785.1). Lineage (NCBI taxonomy): Eukaryota > Metazoa > Chordata > Mammalia > Cingulata > Chlamyphoridae > Cabassous > Cabassous unicinctus. Next base: position 23,665 of record JAQZBX010019288.1, read on the forward strand.
TCTAAAATAACTCCTTGAAAAAGATATATCACTTATTCTCTAAGACAATATTTATTAATGTAACAAGTATAAATCATATAGGTATTATTTTTAATTGTTTACAGAAAAACCTGAAATTTAAATTGTTCTTATAGGTGCATTATATATTACCTTAAATCCAATTTCAAATGGGGTAGCATAAAAAAAATAAGTAAATCTATAGGAAATAATATTTTAAATTAAAGGGGTTTCTCTTCAGGAGCCTGATGCAAATATTTTGAAAAATTGTGAGGTTATTTGATTTTTTGTTTATCTGTTTTCTTATTGATTTATTGTAATTATTTGTTGAAAGTTTTAAACACAAAGATGCTTAGTCCTAGGGTTAATTCAAATAAAACAATAAACTTGAATAAAACATTAAATAAATCCTTGGGATTAGTCCTTTAAAAGTCTTATCAGAAGGGACTGTTTTATAAAAGTTTTGTCCTGAATGCAGTATATTATATATGGAAAGTCAAATTCATTTTAGCCTTTTGATTGGGGGATATATACTTATTTTTTCTATATTTAACCTATATAGTTCTTTTGTCCAAATCCATGAACTGTATGTCTAGTGACTAATCCTTTAAGAAAAAAAATACAATTTATAGGGAATAAGTTGTAACATGGGCTCTATTTTTTTACATTATACCATAAGTTTTACCTTGTGTGCCAAAAATGTTAGCACTTTAAATATAAGAAAAATGGGAAATCCTGCATTATCTTTGACCCATATTTGTGCCGTCAAAGAGTATTGTAATGTGAAATCACCTTATAAATTCTGGAGCTATTAAAAACAGATATTATTATATAATATTTGGGAACTCAATTCAGTAAACTTGACTTCAACCAAATTAAATAGCAGTTTAGAATCATTAAATTATTTTAAGCCCAAAGTTTCTCAATCCACTAGTCAAATCTCTTCCTTCTACCAATGGGGAATTTAAATTACAAGCTAAGGAAAAGGGTATACAAGAGTAGTGAAAATCTCTTTAGCACCAACAAAAATGATACAAAAACAATAGATACGACTATATAAAGTAGAACTCTTGCAGTTTTAGAGTCTTGGATGTTGATGAAAATGAAAACATTGAATTATTAATGTTTTCCATTATATTCTCTGATATGCTTAAGTTCAAACTTTTATAATTAATCTGTATCTGCTGTTCTCAAAAATGCACATTTATAGTATATAATTTCAGTCTCAATCTCATACCTGACTTTTCATTAAAATCCTGCTTAAATTTCCTCCTCGACTTTCCCCATTACTGATCAGACTACAGAAGTACATTGCTTATAAGTAAGCAATGTTGAACATATTACTGATTTGAATTCTTGTTAAAATAGTTTCTGGTGCATTTGCACTTTCATAAGCATAGTTTAATCTCTCATATATGTGAGTTTAAAAACCCACTTGAATTATGCCCATTATATCACCTTAGCATAGGAAGAATCTTATTTTAAATTAACCCTGTAAGAAAACTAAGGCTGGGAACAATCTCAAGCAAAACCAGATAATCACTCTGTCTACTTTTACTAATGCAAAAATTAATACCTAATGATTGAATATATTGTGCTTTTGAAACTACGCAAATGTGCTAAAAATATTTCTTGAATCTCTAGTTGTGTTGGCTCAGAAGGATACAGCTTGGCAATCCTCCTTCTTTATTCAGCTTTCTTATAGACCTAGGACTACTATGTTAACTGCCACATATTTTAGTGCCAGTAAAAATTGAATTACTTGCTGTATTTTTTTGAGGAATTCCTGGTTACATATCTTAATTCATCCACTAACTTTAGATGTGATCTTTATAAGTCACTTAATTTCTCAAAGCTTTTTCTTCATCTGAAACCTAGGAAATCATACATTTAGAGATTGGTTCTCAGACTTAACTTTGATAATAGATGAGAAAGAGCTTTGCAAATAATGAAAGAGTGCACAAGTAACAATCAAATAGTATTTATATCAACATATACAAAATAACAAATTAAAATCACTATAGATTTGTAGAAGTGAAAAGTAAAAAACTGAAGCAACAGGATAAATTTAACATGAACCCTACCTTTTCCAATCCAAGTTTGCAAACATTTCTGAATCTTTCAGTAAAAATAAGGATGCCTCTTAAATTGCAAGTGTTGCCTCATTATAGCTACTCAAATTTAAATGTGTAAATGGAAGCATAAAAATGTAAGTTAGGCCAAAGTTTCCATGAAAAAGTACAAACCCAATAAATTCAGGATACTTATGTATATAAGCCAGCTTTAAAATATAAGAAACTTGTAGCTCACATACCTCTGTAGGAAGCAATATATCTCTTATTTTCTCAAGCATGAATAATGATATTGTATTCCCAACTATTTCCCATGTACGAATAAAGGATGATGAAGTCCTTTTCAGAAAATAAATCATGTTCTTCTTGGTCAAAGTTTTTCTGAATTTCTCCCTAGAGTTGTATTAAAGTTTCCCTTCTTTATGATGGAGTCTTCCAACAAACTAGGTAGTATTGTTCTGTGACTTTCATCTTATATTTCTAGGATATGTCATCCCACTCACAATAAACAGCCAGGTTCCCCATAAACGTATTCCTCCTCAATCCAAGAATATTATAGTTTGCTTTAAAATTAGCTGCTAATTAATATTTTGGCATGAATTTAATCAAGATAATAGGAAGAGAGAAATAAATAACTTACAAGTTCTTCTGAATCTATTTTGAATCTCTTCCTATTTTCCTTTATAGTCTTTTGTGTCTTCTTTTCATTGAAATTCGAATTATTCTCCAACTAGTTCAATGATTCTTCTAAAATTTCTGAGTTGACATTTTCCTCAATATAGACCATTAGTGCTATTAATGTATTTCACTTTCTATTTTCCTGCAAAATATAAAAATAAATACAGTTTGTATCATTGTAGGAACTACTGTCACATCTAATACACTGTTGCAGTTGGGAAGTTTGATTTAATTATGAATTCCAAAAATATAATTGGATCATGCTTGTAAACTGATCTGTTAATTTGGGCATGATTAAGTTATGATTAGGGCGTTGGCTGGGTCACCTCAGTAGGGCATTGAACACCACCCCTTGGTGGGTGGGGAATATAATATAAAAGGCAAGGCAAAGAACAGAGTTAAAGCAGTCTTTTGAGAAGCAGTTTTGATGTTGGGAAGAAGGCCCCAGAAGAAGAGAAGCAAGCCATTCGCCTGATCGTCTACAGATGACCTTGTGGAGGCACCAGATGCACTAAGCCCAGAGAGAAACGCAGCCCCGGGAAGAGAGGAACCCCAGAAACCTGAATCCTGGCAAACGCTGGCAGCTGTCTTGCTCTAACATGTGGCAGTGGACTGTGGTGAGAGAAGAAACTTAATGCTTTATGGCCTGATAACTGTGGATTTCTACTCCAAATAATTACCCTTTATAAAGACCAACCCATTTTTGGTATTTCACATTAGCACCCCTTTAGCTGACTAATACATACACCAACTCAAATAAATGATGGCCAGTCAGCCCACAGAGAAAAAACTAAAGACATGAGAAGTATTTTGCTCTCCTAAACAAATTGTAGTCTATATAAACTTGTTTCTATCAGCAAATAATTTCTGAATGTTTCCAGGTTCAAATGCTAAATAAATTTCTAGGTAAAGAATATATTCTAAAGGCATATATTTCCTCCTAAAACATTGGTTATTTCATTAAAGTTTATATTTATACGTTCCCAAGTAATCAATTCAGCAATTAGCATCCCTCTAGAGTCAAGTTAACAGAGTAGCTTCACTCTGGATTATAAATAATCTGCAGACACAATTTACATAGATTCTTATTGTTCTATTCCCACTTATTATACAGTCTTTACGAGTCATGATGATTGATACCTGGTATATATGCAATTTGAGTTTCCTTTTCCCTTCTCTATACTCTTAGGAGAAAACTATACTTTTGGTCTCTATATTAAGAAATGATCCCCATCCTTTCCCACGTAGTATGTTTATCATGATCTCTGGGGATAAAAGAATGTGTACATGTATGTTTTACAAATTTCCTTTTAAGGTAGATTTTCTGGAAAATTATATACATATAGAAATTTCATACTTTTGGAGGGTTTACAAAAGGCTCATGAAGATAATTTGTAAACAGTGCAGTTCATTGTTAAAATGAACATTCTGTAATTTTCCTCTAGTGATAGAAATATCAATAAACCTTTCCCATTTTTACATCTATATTCAAATACATTACTTGACTCTGCCTTGTTCTGTAAGTTCAATTGATAATAGCAACTATTAAACCAATATACTACATGTCAGGGATGAACCAATTAATAGGCTTTAGCTTGTTTATCTTTACAAAGACCCTATGGGACAGATGAACTTACCAATCCGATTTCTCAGATTATGAAACTGGGACATAAACAGAACTCACTAATGAACTGTGAAAACACTACCTTGCTTAGTTTTGAAAGCTTAGTTTAGGAAGGGGATTGTAGGAATATCGCCAACGGGGTAAACAGATAAAGCTTAGCTCCTACTAAAACAAATGAGAGGGAATATAGGGCTGCCTTGGCAAATTGCATAGGGGTACAGCAGACCAGGCCACTGACTCACAACTAATAGAAGAATGGAAGACAGAGAGAAGGAAGCTGAAACACCAATCTATGAGGTTTCGATCCTCCCGGTTGCTGGAAGGCCTCCCCTCCCCCATCCCTGAGATATCAGGTGTGAATAAAACTCCTGGCAAATAATATCTTACTAAGAGGAAAACACACTTCTTCCACCCTGCCAGCACCTCTAGATATGTAGAGTGAGGTGGGGGTGCTCTATGTCATCTAGGAGGGTGCTAGAAAGAAAAGAAAGCCAGTGAAAAATCTTAAGTTTCTCCTGCTTGTGGCTGGAAGTGGTGCTTATACCCCGCTTTCAAGACAAACAGCCTAAGTGGAGCCACCAACTTCCTTTTCCAAAAGGAGTGAGGCAGCAACCTCTCTGGGAGGAGAAGAGGTCAGAAAACGTGAGCAGTGGTCTCTTTGCAGTTATTTAAGCCAGCTGAGCCCACCCTTTGGTACTGGAAGGGACCCTGAGTCCACAGGGATAAGGAAAGGGGATCTCCTCAGGCAGGCTGCCACACTTAGCAGCTAGGTAAAGAAATAATATACATCAGAAAGGAGGCAGAAATAACAGGGAGGGAATAGGGGCTGATAGGTTTCTAAAAAGTATTGCTAACCTAAGAAGGCACAAGAGTTCCTATCTAGAATATGAAAGGTCCCTGGTTCAAACTCTGGCTCCTAACTGAGAAGTGATACAAGGTTATGAAGCATCCAATGAAACTTTATGACAGGGAACATATTGACATCCTCTTTGTATTAGTTTCTATTGGATCTTTTATTAAAAAAAAAAAGAAGTTCATTGTTTAATTTCCTTATTTTACTAATTAAAACCTGGCTTAAAACCTGCAGAGGACAGGCTGCAGGGTGATTGAATGTTGAATAGCAGCAGCCTGAGAAGATCACTAGGGGTCCGAGAGAGAAGGCTGTTTTTCCATGTTTATCTTCACTTTTTGGTCCTTTCTCTGCCTTCTTCTTTTTTTTCCTTTTTATTAAAAAAAAGAAAAAAACAAGTAGCTGCTGTCTTGATTTATTGTGTTGTGTTCCCCCTTCTTTGTTTCTCTGTTTCTCTGTTAGTTTTTTCTCTCTTTCTTTTGTTTCCCAATTTTCTCTAACTATGCTACATCTTTTCCCTCCTTCATCCTTACATTTTCTGTTTTCTGTTGTTCTTTCATTTCACCTCTTTGGGCTTGGTCTTCAATTTTTCTTGTACTCATTTCTCTCTCTCTTTGTTATTTTCTCTGTGTTTTATTCATTTTTATTTTTTTCTTCTTCTTTCCTTCTCTCTTCTACTTTATCTTTTCCCTTCATCTCATCATTCTGGACCATTCATTCATTCTATATTTTTCTCCATTCTATTTCATGTTTCATTGTTTCTATTTAACTTTTCTAATCTTATTCTTCTGTAGTTTTTACTTGGGTCAATTATTCAATTGCCTATGTCTTCTATGGTCCCTCTCCTACTTTTTACTATTATCACTACTATTACTCATACACTCTTCCTATCTCCTCCTATCTCTCTGGAACTAAAATGTTTTTTCAAGAGAACATAGAAAATGAGAAGGAAATGGAATAACAAGAATGAAGAGTCAAAGTGAAACTTTACCACACACAAAAACAACAAATCAACCTTAGAGCAGAGAGAGAAGCCAATCAACTGAATAAACACACCAAGATAAACAGATGACTAGATACCAACAAAAAAATACAAGCCACACTAAGAAACAGGAAGACATGGCCCAATCCAATGAACAAACAAAAAACCAAGAGGAGATGCAGAAAATGGAACAATTAATCAGAGCTGTCCAAAAAAAAAATCCTAAATCAATTTAATGAAGTGAAGGAAGAGATTAAGGATATTAAGAAGACACTGGGAGAACATACTGAAGAGATTATAAACATACATAAGAAGATAACAGATATGATGGTGATGAATGGCACAATCCAAGAAATCAAAAACACAATGGAATCATACAACAGCAGATTTGAACAAGCAGAGGAAAGAATCAGCGATGTGGAAGACAGTACATTTGAAATAAAACAGATAGTAGAACAGAAAGATTAAAAACATAGAAAAATACAGCAGGGACTTAGGTACTTGAACAACAACACGAAATGCACAAACATACACATTATAGGCATCCCAGAGGAATAAGAAAAGGGAAAGGGGACAGCAGGAGTGTTGGAGGAAATTATGCCTGAAAACTTCCCAAACCTATTGAAGGAGATGGATGTATATATCCAAGAAGCAGAGCACACCCCAAACAGTATAAATCTCAACAGGCCGACAACAAGACATATCCTTGTCAAATTGTCCAATGTTCAAGACAAGGAGATAATATTGAAAGCAACAAGAGAAAAGAGAACCATCACAAAGAAGGGAAATTCAATAAGATTAAGTGCTAATTTCTCACCTGAAACAATGAAGGCAAGAAGGCAGTGGTATAACAGAGTTAAGGTGCTAAAGGAGAGAAACTCCCAGCCAAGAATTCTCTATCCAGTAATGCTGGCATTCAAAACTGAGGGAGACTTCAAAATATTCACAGGAAAACAGAATCTAATAGTGTATGTTAATTAAAAAACTGTATTTCAAGAAATAATAAAGGGATTTCTGCAATTTGAAAGGGAAAAAAAGAGAAATAGAGTTGGAGGAAAATTGTGAGAACATTTTAAAAGACAAAAGAGTGATAAAACAATACACGACATACATAAACCCAAATAAAATATGGCTAATCTAAGTAATTACATGATAATAACAACATTGAATGTTAATGGACTAAACTCACCAGTCAAGTGACACAGACTGGTAGAATGGATAAGGAAATAAGACCCATCTATATGCTGTCAACTAGAAACCCACCTGTGATTCAAGAAGGCTGAAAGTGAATGGTTGGAAAACAATTTTGCAAGCAAATAATAACCATAAAAGTGTGGGAGTTGCTATACAAATATAGGACAAAATAGACTTTAAATGCAAAACTATTACAAGAGAAAAAGATGGACACTATATATTAATAAATGGTGTAATCTTTCAAGAAGAAAGAACAAACATAAACATTTAAACATTTATGTACCTAACCAGGTCATCACAAAATACATGTGGCAAATACTGGGAAAACCAAGTGAAGAAATAGATACTTCAACAATTATAGTGGGGGACTTTAGTACATCATTATCACAATTAGACAGAACATCTATAAAAAGAATCAATAAAGAAACAAAAACTTTGAATAATACATTAGAGGATCTGGACCTAATAGACATATACAGAACCCTACACCCAAATAGAATGGGATATACATTCTTCTCGAGTTCACAGGGATCATTGTCCAAGACAGACCACATGCTAGGCCACAGAACAATTCTTAATGTATTCAGAAAGAATGAAATTATACAAAGTAATTTCTTCTGACCACAATGGAATGGAACTGGACATCAGTAAGGGCCAAGCAACCAGATTAGGCACAAATATATGGAAGTTATACAACACACTCTTAGAAAAACAGTGGGTCATGGAAGAAATCAACAAAGACAAAGCAAAAGCGATACTGAGAGGGAAATTCATAGCCATAATTGCATAAATCAAAAAGAGGAAGAAAGAGCTAAAATCAATTACCTAACTGCACCCCTGGAGGAATTAGAAAAAGAACAACTAACCCCAAACAAAGTAGAAAGAAAGAAACCACAAAGATTACAGCAGAACTAAGTGAAATAAAAAATGAGAAAGCAAAAGGAAAAATAAAGCCAAAAGCAGGTTCTTTGGCAAGATCGATAAAATTGTCAAACCACTAGCGAGGCTATCAAAGGAAAAAAAAGAGAATATGCAAATACACAAAGTAAGAAATGAGGAAGGGGATATCACCATGGACCCCACAGAAATAAAGAGTATCATAATAGGCTACTTTGAAAAATTATTTGTCACAAGAAGGACAATTTAGAGGAAATGGGCAAATTCCTGGAAATACACCAGTGACCTACACTGATGAAAGAAGAAATTGATGAGATCAACAGACCAATCACAAGTAGTAAGATAGAATCTGTCATCAAAACCTCCCAACAAAGAACAGCCAAGGACATAGCTCTACCAAACATTCCAGAAAGAACTAATATCAATCCTGTTTAAACACTTCCAAAAAATAAAAGTGAAAGGAACATTGCCTAACTCATTCTATGATGCCAACATCACCCTAATACCAATGCCAAACAAAGACACCACAAGGAAAGAAAACTACAGAACAATCTCCCTAATGAACCTAGATGCTAAAATACTCAACAAAATACCTGCTAAACATATTCAACAACACATTAAATGAGTAATACACCATTACTAAGTGGGCTTCATCCCTGGTATGCAAGAAAGATTCAGTTAAAGAAAATCAACATTATACACCAAATAAACAGATTCAAAGAAAAAAAAATCACATAATCATCTCTAAAGATGCATAAAAAGCATTCAACAAAATACAGCACTGTTTCCTGAAAAGAACACCACAAAAGGTAGGGATAGAAGGAAACTTCCTCAACATGATAAAGGATGTATATGAAAAACCTATAGCTAACATCATCTGCAATGGTGAAATCACGAAAGATTTCCCTCTAAGATCAGGAACTAGACAAGGATGCCCACTATCCCCACTCCTATTTAACATTGTATTAGAAGTACTTGCCTGAGCTCTTAGGCAAGAAAAAGATATAAAAGACATCCACATTGGAAAGTAAGAAGTAAAATCTTCACTATTTGCAGATGACATGATCCTATACAAAGAAAGACCTGAGAAATCTAAAAGAAAGCTTCTAGAGCTTATAAATGAATTCAGTAAAGTCTCAGTTTATAAAATCAATGCACAAAAATCAGTATCATTTTTGTACACCAATACTGAACAATCTGAAGAGGAAATCAGTGAAAATAATAACATTTACAATAGCAATTAAAAGAATCAAACACCTAGGAATAAATTTAACTAAAGATGTAAATGACTTATATACAGAAAATTACATAACACTGTTAAATAAAATCAAAGAAGACTTAAATAAATGGAAGAATATTCCCTGCTCATGGAAAGGAAGAATAAATATAATTAAGATGTTTATCTTACCGAAATGGATACAATTTTAATGCACCCAGGAAAAATCAACACAGCATTTTTTTACTGAATTGGAGAAACTAACTATGCAACTTATTTGGAAGAGCAAGAAGCCCCAAATAGCCAAAGACATATTGAAAAAGAAAAATGAAATCAGAGGAATCGTATTACCTGACTTTAAAACATACTACAAATTGCAGGGGTCAAAATTGCATGGTATTGGCACAAGGATAGACATAATGAGCAATGGAACCAAATTGAGATTTCTGATATAGATCCTCGCATATACATTGATCTGATATTTGACAAGGCCACCAAAGCCCACACAACTGGGAGAAAATGACCTCTTCAACAAGTGGTGCCTGGAGAATTTGATATCCATATCCAAAAGAAAGAGAGAGGAACACCATCTCACACCTTATACAAAAATTAACTCAAGATGGATCAAAGATCTAAATGTAAGATCCAAGTCCATAAAGACTTTGGATGATAATGTAGGGATTCATCTATAGGACCTTGAAACAGGAAATGACTTCATGAACTTCACACTGAAAGCACGA
>JAQZBX010019289.1:0-33913 GCA_029593785.1 Cabassous unicinctus
TCTTCTTATTTTATTTTCTTGCTTCTTTCTATGTTCGAATCTCTATGGTTCAGTCCACACCATCGATCTGTCCAGATAGATGTCCCAAGCTTCTTACTCCACACACCCACAGCGCAGACACCCGTGCCGCACCCTGTCCACTCTCTGCCTAGATCTGGGAGCTGCTTGCAGTCGCCCTCCTAATCCGACGCCATCTTTCTCCTGTGATGTTTTTGTCCGGTTTTGGTATCAGATGTTCTTGGCATAATGAAATGAGCAAAGAAATGTTTCCTCTCTTCTAATTTTTGGAAGAATTGTGAAGAAATCATATTAATTTTTCTTTAAATATTTGGCAGAAGACCTTCATTAGGGCATTTTGTCATGGATTATTTTTTGTGGGTAGTTAACTGATTACTAAATCAACCTTTTCACTTGCTATAAATTTACTCAGAATATTTCTTCCTCAGTTTCAATACCTTCTGTCTTTCTGGGAATTGGTCCTTTTCAGCTAAATTATTCATTTTTGGCCATAATGTTTTTCTTAGAACTCTATGATAATCCTTTTTATTTCTCTAAAGACTGATGAGTCCTTTTTAAATTTCTAATGGTACTAGAGACTTCTCTCTTTTCTTTATAACCAATCCAGCTAATTTTCCTCGATTTTCTTGACCTTGCAAATAACAATTTTTTTTTAATTTTTGTACTGTTTTTCTATTATCTATTTCATTAATTTCTGTTCAAACCATTGTCATTTTCTTTTTTCTGCTTGTATTAGATTCAGTTTGCTCTATCATTTGAGCATTTTAAGGTTTGGTTATTGACTTGAAAACCCTTTTCTTTCTTAATATAGGTAAATACAGTTATAAATTTCCCTCTAAGCACTGCTTCATCTGGATCTCACATAATTTTTTTTATATTAACATCTTTATTTCAAATTCACAAAAGTAAAAGAAGAGAAAAACACAGCTCAACCAGTTATGGAATCACTACTCCTAAACAGTTCTTTTTTAGGCACTTTTATCTTATCTAACTTCAGATGCTAACTCATTTGTTCCTCTAGTGTTCATAAAGATACATAGATGAACACAGATTAGTTAAATGACATAATCAAAACCTCCTTAATAGTGAAAAGAAGAAGAGAAAAAGTGCTTACTCATTCATATCTCACAAAACCAAATCCCATATTCTTTTTATAACCTTTAGAATTAATATAGTACTAACTTTGCTTTTGCTACCAAATCATTGCAATGCTGTTGTTAACTATATTCCACAGAATACATAAGTTGTATTTTCTCATATATCATCACATTCTTAGCACCCTCTAATAGAACATTCTTATATTTATATTATTAACCACAATCCTCATGTACTTCCAAAATATTGTTATACATTCCCAATATTATCCTCCAAATAGCATTACTTTTCCTAGACTACTCATTTCAGCCATAATCACATCCATAAATCTACAGTGTTTGTTACATTCTTTATAATGTGTTACCACCAAGTCCAAACATTATCACATATTTACATTTTACCCTATTAAACATTCTACATAAATCCAGCATCTTCTTCACCTTCTTATCCCACATTCCAGCTCACACCAACCTTCACTTCATAGCCCAACTCCATAAGTCTTCTCATTGTATTTATTTCATATCATCGAGACCATACAATATTCATCCTTTTGTGTCTGGCTTATTTCACAAAACATAATATCCTCAAGATTCATCCCTCTTGTTATGTGCTTCTTCAATTGAGTTCTTCTTACAGTTGAGTAATCTTCCATCATATAAATATACAACATCTTGTTTACCCATACATCAATTGTCAGACACATAGGTTGTTTCCATCTTTTAGCAATTGTGAATAATTTTACTATGAACATCAGTGTGCAAATATCTGTTCATGTCCTTGCTTTCATTTCTGAATATATTCTTAGCAGCAGGATGGCTGGATCATATGGCAGTTATATATTGAGGTTCCTGAGGAACTGCCAGATCATCTTCCACAAAGATTGTGCCATTTTACATTCCCACCAGCAGTGAAGGAATGTTCCTATTTCTCCACATCCTTTCCAGAACTTGAAATTTTCTGTTCTTTTACTAATGGCCGTTCTGTACGGTGTGAGATGATATTTCATTGTCGTTTTGGTCTGCATTTTCCTAATAACTAGTGATGTTGAATATGTTCTCATGTGTCTTTTAGCCATTTGTAAAAATGTCTGTTTAACTCTTTAGTCTATTTTTAAAACTATGGTTGCTCATCCTTTTGTTGTTAAGTTATGTGATCTCTTTATATAATATGGAGATCAATCACTTATCAGATATATGGCTCCTGAAGATTTTTCTCTTTGCATAGCCTGCATTTTACTTTTTTGTCAAAGTCTTTTGAAGAACCAAAGAATTTAATTTTGAGGCAGTCCCATTTATCTATTTTTTCTATTGTTGCTTGTGTTTTGGGTGTAAGGTCCAAGAAATCACCACCAAGCAGCAGATCTTGATGTTTCCCTACATTTTCTTCTGAGTTTTATTTTTCTAGCTTTTATATTAGATCCTTGATCCATTTTAAATTAACTTTTGTATAATGTGTGAGATTAGAGTACTCTTTCTTTCTTTTAGATATGGTATCCAGTTTTCTCAGCACCATTTGTTGAACAGGCTGTTCTGACCCAGCAGTGTGGCTTTGAAGTCTTGTAAAAAATCACTTGACCATAAATGTGAAGGTTTATTTCCAAACTCTTGATTTGATTCCATTGGTCTATCTGTCTATCTTTATGCCAGTACCATGCTGTTTTTACCACTGTAGCTAGGTAATATGTTTTAAAGCCTGGAAATGAAAGTCTTCTAACTTTGTTCTTTTTAAAGATATTTTTGGTCATTTGTGGACCCTTACCTTTCCAGATAAATTTGATAATTGGATTTTCCAATTCTACAAAGAAGGATATTGGAATTTTTATAGGCATTATGTTAAATCTGTAAATCAGTTTGGATAGTATTGACATTTTAATGATATTTAGTCTTCTAACCCATGAAGATGGAATATCCTTCCATTTATTTAGATCATCATTGGTTTCTTTTAGCAATGTTTTACAGTTTTATGAATACAGGCTCTTTATGTCCTTGGTTAAATTTATTCTTAAGTATTTGATTCTTTTAGTCACTATTGTAAATGAAAATTTTTTCTAGTACCCTCCTCAGATTGAGCATTAGTAGTGTATAGAAATTCTACTGTGTTTTGCATATTAATCTTGTATCTCACCACATTTTTGAAATTGCCAATAAGTTCTAATAGTTTTCTTTTGGATTTTTTTGGATTTTCTAAATATAGTATCATATCATCAGTGAATAATGAAGGTTTTACTTCTTCCTTTCATATTTGGATGCCTTTTATTTCTTTTTCTTGCCTAACTGCTCTAGCTAGATCTTCTGGCACATTATTGAATAATATCAGGGAAATTGGTAATCACTGTCCTGTTTCTGATCTCACTGGGAAAGCTATCATTTTTTCCCCATTAAGTACAATGCTAGCTGTGGATTTTTCATATATGCAGTTTCTCATACTAAGAAAGTTTCCTTCTATCCCTATCTTTAAGAATGTCTTTTATCAAGAAAGGATGTTGTATTTTGTCAAATGTCTTTCCTGCATCAATTTAAATAATCATATGATTTTTCTTCTTCAATTTATTAAGGTGGTGTTTTACACTGATTGATTTTCTTATGTTGAACTGCCCTCACATATCTGGTATAAGGCCCCCTTGATCATGATGTGTAATTTTTTATGTGTTTTTGGATTTGTTTAGCAAGTATTTTGCTGAGGATTTTTGCATACAATTTCATTAAAGTAATTGATCTATTACTTTTTTTTATCAAATAATTGATGTATTTTTCATAATATCTTTATTTGGCTTTGGTATCAGAGTGATATTAGCTTCATAGAATGAGTTTCAATTTCTGTTCAATTTTTTGGAAGAGTTTGAGCAAGATTGGTATAAGATCTTCATTAACTGATTGGTAGAATTCACCTGTGAAGACATCTGATCATGAACTTTTCATTTTGGGGAGGTTTTTGATGATTGTTTCAATTTCTTTACTCATGATTGGTTTGTTGAGGTCTTCTATTTCTTCTAGGATCAGTACGCCTTGTTCATGTGCTTCCAGAAATCTGTCCATTTCATCAATGTTATCTAGTTTGTTGGAATACATTTATTCATATTATCCTCTTATGATCTCATTTATTTCTGCTGGGTCAGTGGTAATGCCACCCTTCTCATTTTTTATTTTATTTATTTGCATTTCCTCTCTTTTTTCTTTATTAATCTAGCTAAGGGATTATCAATTTTGTTGATCTTTTCAAAGAACCAACTTTTAGTTCCATTGATTTTTTATTGTATTTTCCCCCATTTCATTTATTTCTGCTCTCTAATCTTTAAAATTTCTTTCCTTCTGCTTGCTTTGAGATTGATTTGCTCTTTGTTTTCTAATTCCTCCCAGTGTGTAGTTTCTTTGATTTTAGCTCTTTCTTTCTCCTTTTATAATATAAACATTGAGGGCTATAAATTTCCCTTTCAGCACTGAGAGGTATGTTTGGTATGTTGTGTTCTTGTTTTCATTTGTCGAGGTATTTATTGATTTCTCTTGTAATTTCTTCCTCAACACACTGATTATTTGAATGTATTGTTTAATCTCCATATATTTGTGGATTTTCCCTTTTTCCATTATGATCAGAGAAAGTGTTTTGTTGATTTCTATGTTTTTAAATTTATTGAGATCTGACTTATGTCCTGGAGAATGGTCCATGAGCACTTGAGAAGAATGTATATCCTGCTGTTTTGGGGTGTAATGCTCTAAAAAATATCTATTAGATGTAATCATTTATCATATTATTCAAGTTCTCAATTTCTTTATTTATCCTCTGTCCAAATGTTTTACCTAATGCTGACAGTGGAATATTGAAGTCTCCAAATATTATTGTAGAGACATTTCTCTCTCCCTTCAGTTTTGCCAGTGTGTGTCTCATGTATTTTGGGGCACCTTTGTTAGGTGCATAAATATTTATTATTATTTCTTCTTGGTGAATCTCCCCTTTTACTAATATATAGTAACCTATCTCATCATTTTAACAGTTTTGCATTTAAACTTTATTTTATCATATATTCATATCACTACCTGCTCTTTTTTAAAATTGCTATTAGTGTAGAATAACTTTTTCCAGCCTTTCACTTTCAGGCTGATTGTGTCTTTGTGTCTAAGGTGAGTCTCTTGTAGACAACAAATAGATGGCTCATTTTTAAATCATTTTTATCAGTCTGTGTCTTTTAATTGGGGAGTTCAATCCATTAACATTATTACTACTAAAATAGTCTTACTTCATCCATTCTAACCATTGGTTTTCTGTCATCATATCTTACTATTGTCTGTCTTTTAACCCTTTCAATTTCTTTAATTATGTTCTTCATTTCTACACTCTTCTTCAGGGCTCTTTACTTTGTCTTTTCCTATCAGGCTGTAACACACCCTTTAATATCTCTTGTAGGTTCTCTCTAGGTAACACACTCAATTTTTGTTTGTCTGTAAAAGAATTTAAACCTGCCTTCATTTCTGAAGTATAATTTTGATGGAAAAATAATTCTTACCTCAGTTTTTCTCTTTCAGCACCTTAAATATATCAAACCATTGCCTTCTCACCTCCATTGTTCCTGAAGAGAGATAAGCACTTAACCTTTTTAAGGCTCTCTTATAAGTAATACATTGCTTTTCTCCTGCTGCTCTCAAAATCCTCTCTATCTTTGGAATTTGACAACCTGAATAGATGTCTTGGAGTAAGTCTATCAGGATTTATTCTGCTTGAGGTATGTTGTCCTTCTTGAATATTGATATTCATGTCTTTAAAAAGGGTTGGAAAATTTTCAGTCAGTGTTTCCTCAAACATACTTTCTACCCCTTTACCATTCTCTTATCCTTCTGGGACACCCATAATGTGTGTTTTTGTGCATTTTGTGTTGTGATTCAGTTCCCTGAGACCTTGTTCAGTTTTTTCCATTCTTTTCTCTGTCTCTTCTCCTATCTTTTCAATTTCAATGTCTTATCTTCAAACTCAATTATTCATTTTTCTAACATTTCAAACCTGCTGCTATATGCTTGCTTCAGATGTATTTATTTTTAAGATTTATTTATTTATTTTCCTCATTGTTTTTGCACTTGCTGTCTGCTCTCTTTGTGTTCTTCTGTGTCTGCTTGTCTTCTCTTTAGGTGGCATTGATAACCAATCCTGGGGTTTTCCAAAATGAGAGAGAGACTCTCAATCTCTTGTGCCACCTCACCTTCCTGGTCTCCTGCATCTCTTATTGTTTCTCCTCTCTGCCTCTTTTTATTGCATTATCTTGCTGTGCCAATTCTCTGTGCAGGCCAACACTACTTTATAGGCCAGCTACCCTGCACAGAAAAGCTGTCTTGTGTGGACCCGCACTCCACATGGGCCAGCACTCAGCATGTGCCAGCTCTCTGCTCAGGCCAGCTAGCCACATGGGCCAGCTTGCCTTTCACCAGGAGACCCCAGAAATTGAACCCTAGACCTCCTATATAGTAGACAAGAGACCAATTACTTGAGTCACATCTGTTTCTCCTCTAATATATTTTTAATCTTATCCATTGTATTTCATTCGCATAAACTCTGTTACTTTTTTTGCACACATTTAAATTGTTCATTATGCTCACACAGTGTCACCTTAATATTATTTAGCTTTTTAGTCATATTTTCCTTCATCTTCTTAAATTGATTAAGGAGGCTTTTTAAGCATCGTTTATTAGTTGCCTTAAATCCTGAGTCTCATTTAGATTCTTGCCTTGTTTCTTTGTGTGGGCCACATCTAACTGTTTCTTAGTATGGGATATCTTTCGTTGATAACAAGGAATCTACTTATGCTGATGATTTCACTTTGTTGGTCAATCTTTCTTGCCTAGTGGTTTTATTTCACAGCTCTTCTTTGATTTTTAGTTTTTTTCTAAAACTTTAATAGTGTCATGTTTAAGTAGTCAAAACTGTGGCAGGGAGCTGCTACTGTGGTCTGATCATGTCTACTTTGCCTGAGAAAGAATCAGGAGAGACCAATCTGTCTTTCTCAGTTTCCCAGCTGGCCAGGAAATGGAGCTCCTCAGCAAACCCTTCTTTGGAGATGAGACTTTCAATTTCCACTACCCATTCTGAGCTAGTGAATTATGTTAGTTAGATTCACAGAAGGGAAACCACAGTCAGCCCTCCACTGCACCCTCCTTCTTCTCTGGGAGGAATCTGTCCTTTCCCCCCTCTGTTGGCTACTCAGCTATAGGTTTTACTCAGGCTGTTCACCTTGGGCGAGGGGGATGGGTGTCATTCCCATTTACAGGGGTATCAACTCAAGGTTTTCCCTTTGGCTTCACTGCCTCTGCATCTCCAGTCCCTTTTGGATTAGTGCATGGCAATTTCCTGGCCTGCAGATGTCCCCAAAGTGTCTCCCTCAGACTAGTTCTATGCCTTCTCTCTTATTTTGCTAGACAGCTACAATTTTATGTAATTTTAATGAGTATCTTTATTTTCATACATCTCAAAGTATTTTCTGATTTTCCTTATAGTCTCTATCCTGGGGCTCCAGGGGCTCTCTCTAGGGCATATCATCAGTTCAGGCTACACCCATATAACCCATATAGAGAACAGGTTAATGTTCTATTTATTGGCTAAGGGAAACACGAGAGGAAACCTGGACAAGTAAGAAGTGAAGGGATAAAGAGAAGACAAGGGAAATAGAGGAGGGGAAGATCAAACAATACAATTTGAGGAAATGGTGAGATATAGAAGGAGCCAAACTCCATTTAGATTAGGTGACTCTGTCTCCAAGCCCTGCTGAGCTATGGCAGGAGAGTTCTAGAGCAGGCCTCAAGGTTCCCTCTCACCTTGTCACCTTTTAGGAACACCCAGCTTGGCCAGGTCCACGACCTCACTCCACAAAAGCAGAGACTAGATAAAAAATCACATTGCCATGGAGACAAAACAAAGTCCTCAATCAAGTGAAGAGGCTTCTTGCTAATTCACATAACCCAGTGCCACTTCATGAGCAAACAGAAGTGTTCATTGGCTGGAATCTGAGACTCTCACTTACTCTCCAAGCCATGTTATAGGACAACAAACAGAAGTTCAAGGTGAGGCCAAATGTCTGATTCTTCTGGACCTCCAGTGTGGAATGCTTATAAATGGAATTTAAATGAGGACAGTCCATTTCCTAATCTCGCTGTACTGGGTTCCTCTCTGCTCTCATCCAGGACTATCTGCCTCCTATGATTCTGTAGTATGTGAAAGTTCAACACAGAGAGTTTGAGAAAAGAACACCAGATAAGTTCACATCATCTGGACCACTACCAGGTTGGTCAGTCCTAAAGCCTTCATGCATCTATGCAGGAATGAGAGAATTGAGTGTTTTACTAATGTTAGGGAGAGGCTCTGTACTGTTTATTGTCACTTAACCCTCTCTACCAAAAAAGCCACACACACACACATATACAAATAGTTTCAGTGTATAATGTATGCCTTCTGACCCATCCTTGACCTGTTTAAAGTAGCACATGCCAGCCTGGAACAGAATGGTCAGCATGAAAGGGTGGGAGGAGGGCAAACTTAAGTGTAGTTCAAGGTCAACCTTCAGGAGGTGAAATAGTGGGATGGGGATCTCTGTTGTGTCTGTGACATTAAATATTGGGGAGAGGTGACTGCTGTGACAGGAGGGGCACTCAAACCTCATCTTCCACATGCCTTTTATTAGTGAGAACCAGAGAGTCTGATCTTCATCTTCTTTTTAAATATTTTATTATAAAAAATTTTATTGAAGTATGTCATTCATACATGAATATGCATCAATAAAAATGTATAGTGAAAAACAAACATGCATATCATCATACATGTCTCATATACATCACCCCACCAGCAAGACCTTGCATTGTTGCAAAATATTTGTTGCAAACTATGAAAGAGCATCATCAGAATATTAATACTAGCTATAGTTTATATCTTATATTTGGTATATTTTCCTCCAATCAAGTAGATTATTATCACTCTGTAATAGTATCGCATATTTATTCCTATTCCTGAGACAACATTCTCACCTTTGTTTTGATAACAACAGTCCATTTCCCATGACAAGATTCACTGTGTTATACAGTCCCATGCTTTGTACCATCCATTCAAAGTGTACACTAATTGGCTCTCATTTTAATCACAGAATTGTGCTGTCATCACTGACATCAATATTAGAATGTTTTCATTACTCCAAAAGGAAAAATCCCATACCTCCTTACACCCCCTTATTTTTGGCCCTTAAAATTGATATAATATCTTCTTTGCCTTTCTGCAAAAATATTACAATATTACTGTGAATTATCATCCATAAATTCTATTAGTTGTAATTTTCCTGTGTATTCTTAACACTTTGTAAAAGAAGAACATTCTTATATTTATATTATTAACCAAAATCTTCATCCATCACTAAAATCACTGTTATAGTCCCTAGATTATCCTTTAGCTTCCTTCAATTTTCATTTATGTCTATAAACTACCCCTTTCAGCCACAATCACATTTATAAATCAGCAGTGTTAGTTATACTCACTATAATGTGTTATCATTAACTCTATTAATTTCCACACTTTACAATAAACCTTATTAAAAATTCGACATAAATCACCAGCCCCCATTCTCAACCCACATTCTATTTCCTAGTAACCTATGATCTAGAGTTTACCTCTGTGAGCTTACTCATTTTATTTAGTTCATATTAGTGAGATTATACAATATTTGTACTTTTGTATCTGGCTGATTTCACTCAACATAATGTCCTCAAGGTTCATCCATATTGTCATATGCATCCCTATTTCATTTATTCTTATATCTGAATAGTATTCCATTGTATGTATATACCATAGTTTGTTTATCCATTCATTGGTTGACGGACACTTGGGTTGTTTCCATATTTTAGCAGTTGTGAATAATGCTTCTATGAACATCGGTGTGCAAATGTCAGTTCATGTCCTTGCTTTCAGGTTTCATGAATATATTCCTAGTAAGGGGATTGCTGGGTCATAGGTTAGCTCTATATTCAGCTTCTTGAGGTATTGCAATACTGTCTTTCACAGAGGTTGCACAATTCTATATTACCACAACAGTGAAGGACTGTTCCTATCTCTTCACATCTTCTCCAGCACTTGTAGTTTCTGTTTTTTTAATTAATGGCCACTGTATAATGTGTAAAATATTATCTCATTGCAATTTTGTTCTGCATTTCCTTAATAGCTAATGATGTTGAACATTTTTTCATGTACATTTTAGCTGTATTTCCTCTTTGGAAAAATGTCTATTCAAGTCTTTTGCTCATTTTTAAAATTGGGTTGCTTTTCTTTCATTGTTGAGTTGTATGATCTCTCTCTCTCTCTTTTTTTTACCAGGAGGTCCTGGGGATCAAACCCAGGACCCTCTATATGGGATATGGATGCCCAACCATTTGAGCCACATCCATCCCCTATGATCTCTTTATATAACATGGATATAAACCCTTCATGGGTATGTGGTTTCCAAATATTTTCTCCCATTGAGGGGGTGGTCATTTTATTTACTTGACAAAGTCTTTTCAAGAACAAAAGTGTTTAATTTAGAGGAGGTGCTATTTATCTATTTTATCTTTCATTGTCCATACTTTGGGTGTAAGGTTTAAGAAACTACCACCTACCACAAGACCTTAAAGATGTTTTCTTACATATTTCCTAGGAGTTTTCTGGTTGTAGCTTTTATATTTAAGTATTTGATCCATTTTAAGGTAATTTTTTGTATAAGGTGTGAATTAGGGGTCACCTTTCTTTCTTTTGGATATGGCTATACAGGACTCCCACCACCATTTGTTGAAGAGATTGTTCTGGCCCAGTTGGAAATGCTTGATATTTCAAAAATCACTTGACCATAGATGTGAAGTTCTATTTTGGAGTTCTTGATTCAGTTCCACTTGTCAATATTTCTATCTTTATTCCAGTACTAAGCTGGATTTTTGTTGTTGTTGTTGTTATTTTGTTCTTTTAGGAGTACTGGGAATTGGATCCAGGACCTTGTACATGGGGAGCAAGTGCTCAACCACTACATGGAGCTTGTACATGGAAGCTATATTTGCTTCCCATGCTGTTTTTTACCACTGTAGCCAAGTAAAATGATTTAAAGACAGGATGTGAGAAACCTCCAAATACATGCTTTTTTTAAAAAAAGACATTTTTTGGCTATATGGGACCACTTACCCTTCCAAATATATTTGATAATTGGTTTTTCCATTTCTTCAAAAAGAGGCTGTTGAGATTTTTATTGGGATTGCAATGAATTTGCAATTCAGTTTGGGTAGAACTGACAACTTTGTGATATTTAATCTTCCAGTCCATGAACACAGAATGTCCTTCCATTATTTAGGTCTTCTTTGGTTTCTTTTAACAATGTTTTGTAGCTTTCTGGATACAGGTCCTTTATGTTCTTGGTTATGTTTATTCCTAAATATTTGATTCTTTAAGTTGCTATTATAAATGGATTTTTTTTCCTGGCTTCCTCAGATTGCTCATTAGTAGTGTGTAGAAATTCTACTGATTTTTGTGTATTAATCTTGTATCCAGCCACTTTGCTGAACTCATCTATTCTATTAGATTTTTTGTGCAGTTTTTGATATTCTCTAGGTAGAGAATCATATCATCAGTTAATAGCAAAAGTTTTACTTCCTTTCTTATTTGGGTGCTTTTTCTTTCTTCTTCTTGCCTAATAGCTGTATCTAGAATTTCTAGCACAATGTTGAATAACAGTGGTGACAGTGGACATTCTTGTAATGTTCTCTATATCAGCAAGAAAGCCTTCAGGCTTTCACTGTTGAGTACAATGTTTGTTGTGGTGTTTTCATATAAGCACTTTACCATGTTGAGAAAGCTTCCATTTATTCTGATCTTTTGGAGTGTTTTTTTCAAGAAAGAATGCTGCAGTTTTTCAAAAGTCTTTTCTGCATCAATTGAGGTGACCATGTGATTTTTCTTCTTCAATTTATTGATGTAATTTATTACAATACTTGATTTTGTGTTAAACAACCCTTACATACCTGGGATAAAACCCTATTGATTAGGATGTGTAATACTTTAATATAATTTTGGATTTGGTTTGCAAGTATTTTGTTGAAGATCTTTGCACCTATATTCATTAGAGAAATTCACCTGTAATTTTCTATTTTTCATATTATCTTTATCTGGCTTTGGTGTTAGGGTGATGCTGGCATCATAAAATGAGTTTGGTAGCATTCAGTCCTGTTTAATTTTTTGGAAGAATGCGAGCATGGTTGGCATTAGATCATCTTTGAACAATTGGTAGAATTCACCTATAATGCCATCCTGGGCTTTTCATTTTTTGTATTTTTTAATGACTGCTTCAATCTCTTTACTTGTGTTTGGTTTGTTGGTCTTCTATTTCCTCTAGGGTTAATGTAAGTTGTTCATGTGTTTCCAGAAATTTTTCTATTTCATCTACATTGTCTAGTTTGTTGGCATACAGTTGTTCATATGATCTTATGATCTGTCTCATTTCTACTGGTATAGTGATAATGACACCCTCTCAGTTCTGATTTTATTTGGATCTTCTTTCTTTATCACTCTAGATAAGGGTTTGTGGATTTTGCTTATCTTCTCAAAGATTCAACTTGGCTTTGTTGGTTCTTGCTATTTTTTTTCCTCTAAATTTTCATTTATTTCTGTTCTGGTCTTTATTATTTCTTTCCTTTTGGTTGGTTTGTGATTAGTTTTCTGTTCTTTTTCTAGTATCTCCAGGTGTCCAGTTAGGTCTTTGATTTTAGCTTGTTCTTATTTCTTAATGTAAGCATTGAAGGCTATAAATTTCCCTTTCAGCATTGCTTTTGCTGTATCCCATAGGTATTGATATGTTGTGTCTTTGTTTTCATTTGTCTCAAGATATTTACTGATTTCTCTTTGTAATTTCTTCTTTGACATACTGATTATTTAAGAGAGTGTTGGTTATTCTCCATATTTTTGTGTATTTTCTCTTTTTCCACCTGTTATTGATTTCCAGCTTTATTCCATTATGATCAGAGATAGTACTTTGTATAATTTCAATCTTTTTACATGTATTGAGACCTGTTTTGTGACCCAACATATAGTCTATCCTGGAGAAGATCCATAAGCACATGAAAAGAATGTATATCCTTCTGTTTTGGGGTATAATTCTATTTAAATGTTTATTAGGTCTAGTTCACTCATCATATTATACAAGCTTTCAGTTTCTTGATTTCTCCTCTGTCCACATGTTGTTTCCAATGCTGAATTGTGTGTGAGCTCTCCAGCTATCATTATAGAGATGACTTTTCTTCCTTTAGCTTTGCCAGTGTATGCCTCATCTATCTTGGAGTACCCAGGGTAGGTACATAACTATTTTTATAGTTATTTCATCTTGGTGAATTGCCCCTATTATTAATATATAATGACATTCTTTATCTCTTATAACAGTTTTGTATTTAAATTTCTCCCCCAATATTAGAATCACCACTCCAAATCATTTTGGTTATTTGCATGGAATATCTTTTTCCACCTTCTTAATTTCACCCTGATTGTGCCCTTACATCTAGGGTGAGTCTTTTGTAGATAGCATATAGATGACTCATTTTTTAAAAATATCTATTCTGTTTATGTCTTTTGATTGGGGAGTTTAATTCATTAATATTCAATATTATTACTGTAAAGTCATTACTTATTTCATCCATTTTTTTCCTTTGACTTTCTATTGTCATATTTTACTATTGTCTGTCTTTTTAGCCTTAAGTCACCCTTCCTAATTATATTAGTTAGCCAAAGGGGTGCTGATACAAAGTACCAGAAACCTGTTGGCTTTTAAAAAGGGTATTTATTTGATGTAAATGCTTACAGTCCCAAGGCATGGAAAGTCTAACTCAAGGTACCATAAGAGGTACTTTCTCACCAAAGTCATCTGCCATGTTTTGAAGCAAGATGTTGGGTGATCTCTGACTGATTTTTCAGGGCTTCTTAAATCAGCCTCTGGCATATGGCTTGTTTCTTTCTGGGACTTCTCAGCTGCTCCACTGCTCTGTTCTCTTCTGCTGAAAACTATCAGGTGAATGGCTCTTGTCTCCCTGAGGCCCCAGGATCAAACATGACAGAGCTCTCTGTCTCTTCTCGTGTGTCTTCATGAGTAAGTGTCCATTTATATCAGCCCACTCAGGAGGTGGGCACTCAACCTGAGTCATGCCCTACTGAAGTGGTCAAATCACAGCCCTAATCTTAACAAGTAATCTAATCAACATGTCAGCTGAATCTAATACATTCAAAGGGTATCACACCCAGAAGAATAGATTACTTTACAAACATAGTCTTTCTCTTTTGGGGACCCATAAATAATCTCAAACTGCCACAATAATAATCTTCATTTGTACACTCCTCTCCAAATCTCTTGGCTTTGTTTTTCTTTCAGGCTGCAGCCCTTTGTAGATCTGGTCATTTGGTAACATACTCTTTCATTTTTTTTTTTCATTTGTGAAGACTGTAAACTCCCCTTCATTTTTGAAGGACAGTTTTGACAGATGAAGAATTCCTGACTGGCCATTTTTCTTTCAGTACCTTAAATACATCATTCCACTTTCTTCTCACCTCCATGGTTTCTGATGGGAGATCAGCCCTTAATCTTATTGAGGTTCCATTTTATATGATGCATTGCTTTCCTCTTGCTGCTTTCAGAATCCTCTCTTTATCTCTGATATTTTCATTCTGAATAGGTGTCTCAAAGTAGGTTTATTTGGATTTATTCTGTTTAGCATGTTCTTGGATATTGATACTTCTCTCTTTCACAAGGGCTGAGAAGTTTTCAGTAATTATTTCTTCAAATATTCTTTCTGCCCATTTTCCAATCTCTTCTCCTGGGACAACAGAACATGTACATTGTGTGTTTCAGGTTGTCATTCAATTCTCTGAGAACCTATTCCATTTTCTCAGTTCTTTACTCTTTCTGTTCTGTCTTTTCCAGTTCAGATGTTCTTTCTTCAATTTCAGTTAATTGTTCTTCTGCCATTTCAAAATTCTTGATTCATGCCTCTACTATATTTTTTCAAAATCAAATTTTATTAAAAATCAAAATCTATTCCAGGGCTATTCCTTTTCATGCACATTTTACAGAATAATCATTAACAAAATTTTATTAAAAATAAAAATCTGTTCCAGAATTATGCATTTTCATGCACATTTTACATAATAATAATTAACATCATAGTAAACAAACACTTGGGTGAGTGGGCTTTTAAAAAAGATTCTGAATTATAACAACACTGAGTCATAAAATAACAACACTAGTCAGCAGATGATTCACAAAAGTGTCAAAGACATACAAAATATTTACAGGAGACTGACAAGCAATGAAGTTAAGTTTTGAGTGCTATTTAAAGAAGATCATATATAGTAACAACACAGTCCTCATTTTAGTATTCAAGAGTTTTTTGAAATTCTGCAATTCCTGACAATTTTTAAAACATTAAGAGAACCACTTACAACTGGGAAGAGAGACTCTAAATAGTGTTTTTTCTCCTTGCATCATCTGGCCTGGCTGCAGATGATGCCTTTTGGTGAATCTTGCCGTGGAGGTCTTTTTTTAACCTCCACTTGACCATGATTTAAGTCTGGCCAGAGCTGAGTTTCAAAAGGGGTTCTGCTGGCCAAACTTACTGAAGAGAAAAAAAAGCCCAAGTATAGTGTCGTTGAACTACAAGCTTTAGATGCGAAATGGGAACTCTTTCCCCCTGGGGCATTTTGGATCCTTATGTTCAGGGTCTGGCAGGCAAAAACAGGAAGCAGTATTTTGGAATGTTAATTCACCTTGATCATTAGGATGAGAAGGAATCAGGCATATTGTCATATATTTGAGGGAAAGAAGAGTATGTTGGCATCCACATGATTTATTTGGACTCCTCTTAATAGTTCCCCCCCCAATTATGTTAATAAATAAACAAGGGCAATCCCTGTCTGAGATGGTCATGGTGACTCTGATATTGGATTTCTCAGAGCTCATAGTCTAAGAGTTAAGGGAGGCAGGAATGAGTAACACTGGAGTGGGCACTCTGCCTTGTGTGATGGAGATCAGAGTCCATAATAAGTATTGGCCTTTATCTTGTAAATCACTCTTTTGTGAATTCAAATTTCTGCACCACCTCAGGATCTCTGAAGTACTTGATACCAATGCAGACTTCTGGTGTCCAGCCAAAGCAGAGAAGAGGGATCACTCAGTGAGCATTCTCCATTCTACATTCTCCAGGGAATCTTAATGTGTGAGATCTGTGTCTGGTGTTAGGATCCCCAGAAGTCACCTTTGTTGTGATGGGTCTTTCTCTCTGTTGTGTTGTGGCTGATTTAGTTTTAATTGCATCACACAGTCTGTATCATGGAAATATAATCACATTTTAATATTCAGACAAAATCCTCCAAGTGAGGAACCCCTGGTATCTCCATTTTCTGGCATATCCTTGATCACACAGACTCCAAGGGCAGATCCTGGATTCACATTCTATGGTAGTATCCCACTAGCCAGGAGAGCTTGCACAAATTACATGGCTTTAATATTTCCTCATAATACAGAATTCACAAGGAAGTGCTTCCTTTCTCTAGTGGATCCCCAGTGACCCATTTAACCCCAATGCCCAAGTTCATAGGGATTGAGGCTCCATCTTCACCCATTGTGATCTGGTAAGGGGAGCCTTCATGTAGAAGGAAAGGGGGAGAAGAGCCAAGGGCCTTAGCAAAGGTTCCTGCTCTTCCCCAGGTACCTATGATATAAAGACCAGACCTAAGGATACCAATGGGGCTACTTCACGGAAAGGTCTGGTTACAGTTCCTCATACATAGCAGCAGAGGCTGGAAAATAAAACCTGCAAGAAGGAACTGGTACCCCATTTGAGTTTTTACTTGGTCAACTCTGTCTTTTTTTCACCCTGAGACAGATCCTCTTGAGGCCCCAGTGCAACAAAATCTGAAGAGTAGGGTTAGAGAGAAAGGAGCTGGATGTCAGATCCTCTTCTTAATGGAAATTGAACTTCCTCTGACACTTAGTGTCCCCTACTCACCAGATGTGGCTCATGACTGAAGCATAAAGGGGGGTGGGGTATCTGAAGGAGAAGTGACTACATTGTGGTAGTATCCGTTGGAGGATGCAGTGGGTTTTTCTTTCCTGAAGCTATGTTTACAGAAGAGGCAAACAGCTCTCATTCAGATTGTGTGTTTATGGGGATACTGGACATAATGATAGGTATGAAAGCCTTCTACAAGCCATCCATTGGTTGGGAAGATTTAAGAGTCTAAAAAATGCTCCTTTGACCAGCATCTCGACTAAAGGAAAATATGTTTTACTTCAGAAATATTGGAACATCTGATAGGTTGTGAGTGGGGCTAATTTGAATTTTAATCAGTCCCAGATCCCCCTGTGGAATATAAGGGCAGCTATCAGAAACTACCAGGATATGCAGGCCTTGATTTTCCCCTTCTAGGTTTCTAGCAGGATTAATGGGTTGTTGAGAGGTGAGATGCCTTGATCTAAAGAATAGATTGAAAAGAAGGGGGATTCTTCCAGGTGCAGAATGAGATGACTGGGATGTGAAATACCCAACAGACACTCTTTCTCCTCCTCTCCTACACAGATTTTCATACTAGCATCTCATGGACACTGGCCCACACCAGTGGATTAGATATTGGGGTGTCCTTCCCAAATCTATCAGTCTGATGAAGATACATGCATAGAGGCTGGGTAGAGGACAGACCTCCTTGAGTGCTTGGCAAAAGATTATGATTGGGCAAAAGGAATGACAGGGACTGGGGGAAGGAATGCTGTGCTCTTGTCACCATATGGGGCTGTTGATGCAGCACCAATATCTGGAGTAGAAGTAGAGGCAGCCAGACTTCCAGAGGTGGGGGATGGTCTGGAAGAAGGAGGACAGTCCTATCTGCACAATGGTCAGGGACCTGTGCAGAAACCTTGGTTTCTTTTTTTCATTTATCCATGTGCCCCTCATTCTGCCACTCACTTTCTAATTTTCCCCTGTTCCTCTCCAGCCTCAAGTTGATCCCACTGTGTGCAATTTTTTAAACCAGCCAACATCCAAAGAGGGAAACATAAGTAAATAAGGATGCTTTCAGAGTGAGGATGGCAGACTGTGGTGGTGACTTAGGGTTGGAAATAGGGTTCAAGATCACATGGGCATTTGGCTGAGGAAGTTCTCATCAGTTATCACCCTTTCCTGCAATTAGCAAAGCTAAAACATTAAAATAAAATTCTCTGAGGACACATTCTCTGGTCTTTCCATCTCCCCAAACATACCAGAGTAAAGGGTTGTACAGTCCCTGAGTAACAACTAAAAAAAGATACTAGACTGAAAGAAAATCATAGGTCAGAGTTTTGAATACCAAACAATATAATTTTTAATTTGACAAAGAGATGCATGGAACCAGAAAACCTTAATTTTTCTGACCTCCTCAGATGGGACTTTCATCAGATTTCAAAAGCTGCCAGGGACTTTAAAAATTCACTTGCTGCAGGTAGGAGAACCATACTCCCCCTCAAAAGACCGGAACACCTGGGACCCCATATTGTTTATTGTTCAATATTTTGCCCTTAACTCAATACAAAACAATCATTATGCTCTCAACAAATTCCTATAGAATGAAGGCATTTTGGATAAGTAAAAAGACTATGAAATGAAAATGAAACAGATAGCCAAAAACTGACATTGGATACAGCAAGGAGTCTGCAAGAAGTCTAGTTGCAGGCTGACCTCAGGTCAACCAGAGCCTGTGAAAGACAGGATGATAGGCAGATTTATAAAGGGACTCCCAAAGATCCCTGCTGAATGGGGTTCACATCCTAGAGTAATCACTATCACTTGATGGAGGGCTGGACCTAGTGAATAGCTTGTAATGTTTAGAGTGCATCAAAAGGAATGATTAATCACTTTCCAGTTTGGTTTACAAAAGAATGTGAATTCCAACTTGGTGGCAAACTCTATTGCCTTCTCAATTTGTAAGCTTTGATGGAGCAAATATCTATGTGGAAGGGCCCAGTTAACAAGGAAATGAGAACAACACCAGCCAAAAGACATGGGCCAATTTCCTCAGCCCAACAATTCCTTTAAGAGAAGTGAAAAGCTGCCAAATACCAGATCAAAGAGATTGGAAGTAGATCCTCCCATTCACATAAGGCCAGAGTTCATTTGACACACTTCTCTGCTAACACACTGAAGCTCATGTTCAAATGCTAATGCAATGTGTAATTAAACAATTGTTTGGATGTTTGGATATTAAAGTTAGGAAGGAAGGACATATATATTTTTCCTCACAACTGCATATCCAACCACTAGCAAAATGCCTGTCAGTGTTCAATTCAGAAGACTATTAGAATAGTAAAAGGCAAAATATTCTCTTTGGAAACGATTGTCTCTACCCAAAATTTAAATATATTGTTTGATTTTTCTTTACAAGTAATTTCTTTTTATTTCTCTCAGTAGATATCCTAAGATCTTTACTTTTAATTTTATTTAAAAATAGTTGAAACAGTCTATTTATAGTCAAATCAGTAATGAAAGTGAATAATTCATTCCTTTGAATGCCTAATATTTCAGACTTGTAAGGTTTTACAGTTTTTATGACATCAGATAATTCTGAGTTATAGATATCTGTGTTCTATATTATTTTTGTTCCTTGATAGTAAAGTATATGCATACTAGATGCATGAAAAATAGCTTTCCATTCAATAGTCATTGGCAGCATAGCTATTTACACTTATATGGAGCAACACTGATGCTCACAAACTGAGAGAATGTTGGTAGATTTACAAGTCTTTAGCAGTACAGATCCTCTTTCTGAAAGTTTTCTACAGTATTGCCCCCTCCCCAAAACTAGAATCCACAAGACTGTGAGCGCTCTGGGGAAAAGAATGAAGGCTGCTTTTGGATATTTTAAAGCAATTACAGAATAAAAAGATATAACCTATTTTCATTATCTGTATATACATATTTTACATATTTAGATGGAAATTTTTTATTTAGTGATACTTTGATTAGATTTTTCTTCATTGGCATTCAAGGTAAACAGGGTGTGCCCTTTTTATGCATGGCTGATGAAGTTATTAACAGCATAGAGAGGCACTTTCAATAGTGATTTTTCTAGAGCAAGAAAGAAGCTTTGACAGCCAGTGTCCATGAACCAATGAATGGATAAATATAATGTATATATACTGGTATATACATACAATGGAATATTATTAAGCTGTAAAAAGGAATGAAATCCTGATACATGCAAAAACATGGGTGAACCTTGAAGACATTATGTTGAGTGAAATAGTACAGGCACAAAAGGACAAATATTGTATGATCTCCCTGATTTGAAACCATTTGAGTAAGCAAACTCACAATCTAGAATATAAGTTACCAGGGATGAGGTGGGGATAGGGAATGAGAAGTTAAACTCACAATCTGTAATATAGGTTACCAGGGGTGAAGTAGGGATAGGGAATGGGAAGTTAAACTCACAATTTGGAATATAGATTACCAGGGGAGGGGTGGAGATAGGGAATGAGAAGTTAAACTCACAATCTGGAATACAGGTTACCAGGGGTGGGGAGGGGATAGGGAATGGGAAGTTAAGGCTTAAAAGGTAGAGAGTCCCTATTTGGAATGATGAAAATATTTTGGTAATGGATGATGGTGATGGTAGCACAACATTATGAAAACAATTAACAACATTGAAATATAGATCTGAGTATGATTAAAAGGGGAAATGTTAGACTGTATAAATATTAATATAATAAAATAATTTTAAATCCATGGAATTACACTACATAAACATTGAGATGTAAAATAAACCATGGACATTTAGTAATAGTACAATTTTAAAAAGGTTCCCTCATAAATGGTAACAAATATTCCACACCAATGCAGGTTTTGGTGGTGGATGGTATAAGGGAATCCTGTGTTTTATGCATGATTGTTCTGTAAACCCACAACTTCTTTAATAAAATAAAAAAGAAAGAATCTCTGAGCTCTGGAATGTGGTGATAGCACCCTCAAAAATGACCCAGTGTCCCTGGATTTTCCTTCTCTTTGAGTTCAGGTGGTTACAAGTGAGAATTTTCCCCAAGAGAGATGGCTCTCTTTTGTTTTATAAATGAGTGTTAATCTGAAGATAAGTGTGTGATCTCGCTGCAGACATTTGGGGGCAGACTATCTGAGGGCAGATTTGGTTATTGTTTAGAAGGAATTCCCCAGGAATTTAATTCATATGTAATGGTCAGAGAGGAACCTCTCTTATTTTAAGATTCTGGGATCTATTTTTCTACAAATTGTTCCATGGGAAAAATGAGAGGCAATGAAATGAATGAATAAATAAACATAAAATGACAAAATAAAGGTATTGCCTGAAGATGAAGTAGTGTTCTGTTCAAGAGAACTGAGCCAGAAAACAGCTAACATAGGTGGGAGTTCAGATAAAGGAGGAATCCAGAGGGAAAGCTTTTAAACTGACACTGAAGGAAAATGAATAAAGTGTCATCCTGTGTGTGTGTGTGAGATTGGGAGGTGATGAAGGTTGAGAGTAGTACTCAGTGCAGAGAGAGTAACAATGCTCCATTTAGCTTTGTGGTACTGAAAGAGAGTTTCAAGAATTAATTCCTGGGTGTTTAATGAAGCCATTAATTAACATTTGGAAATTGGAGGAGATATAAGTTTCATTTGTTTGGGGGAAGTTAATGTCTTCAATTTGAGATATATTTTAATTTAGGTGCCAGTAACTCTTGGGGGAAATATAAATAAATAAATAAAAACAAAATAATCTCCCAACCAAAAAATCTCTCTACAAAAGTAGAAGAGAGAGAAAAACTATTTTATCATTGAATAAACGTTAAAGCAAAATGTGATGCACCACAGGCAATCTACAGATATACAAAGAGAGAAAGAAATCTTAAGCTTTTTTATGTGACTAAGCAGATACAGCTAATTTCATATAAATTTTCAAGTTATTTCTCACATCTTCATGACCAGAGGTAGGTTTACAATTTGGAGCCAGGAACAAACTCCACTAAACCCCCACCTCCAGCAGTTATTCTCATCTTTTATCAGGAAATTTGGAGCAATTTTATTTGATTACATTGCAAAGAAATGGCTTCCTTTCTTGTATAGACCCTGTGTGAGAAAATTTGCAAAAGACTCAGCTAAACTTTTATACACATTTCAAATATATGCATTTCAAAAGGACAGAGAAAGTGGTATCACTTGTAACTATGGGTTTTCTAAAGTAAATACTCAGAAATATGAGAGGGAGAAGGATGTCTCTTCCCTTATGTTCAACAGGGAGAATAAAGACTCTCATTTTAAAATTTTTATCTCTCCTTACATAAGACACAAGCATACAGAGATGAAAGCTCAGAAATGAAGTCTAGATTATAGTATGGTCACTGTCACTATAGAGACTGAAATGAAGGAAATGTCATCAATCAAATAAATGTGTCAGATAGTAGTACAGTGTATGAAATGAGGAGAGAGCCTGGAAGTGATTACTGAGATGTTTAAATAATATTATTTGATGAGCATTTTTGTTTCTTAGGCTGCTCAAGAACATACCTTGCAAAGGATTGACTTAAACAATGGGAATTTTTTAGCTCATGGCTTTGAGACTAAGAGAAAATTCAAATCCAGACATCACCAAGGTGATGTTTTCTCCTAGAAGACTGACATTCTGGCCCTGGCTTCTGGTGATCCTTGGCCCTTAGCTTGTCACATGTCAAGACATATTACAGAGTCTCTGAGTCTCTCCTTCTCTTCAGGTTCTGTTTTTTTTGTTTGTTTGTTTCTTTGTTTGTTTTTGTTTTAATTTTAAAGATAGATTACGTAAATGTTACATAAAAAATATAGGGGATTTCCATATGCCCTGCTCCCTGCACCTCTCACATTTCCCCATATTATCAACATCCTTCATTAGTGTGGTTCATTCATTTCAATTGATAAACACATTTTGAAGCATTGCCACTAAGCATGGCTTTTAGTTTACATTGTAGTTTACACTCTCTCCCACACAATTCTGTAGGTTATGGCTAGATATGTAATGGCCTGTATCTCATTGCAACATCATTTGGGAACATTCTCAAGTACTGAAAATGCCCCCATATTACACCTGTTCTTCTCTCTCCCTGCACTCAGAACCCCCAGTGGCCACAGCCTCTACATCAATGGTATAATTTCTTCCATTGATATAATCACAATAAGTCTATAGTAGAGTACCAGTAAGTCTACTTTTCTCCATAGTTCATTCCCCAATCCTAAGATACTGTGATGGTCATTCCTACTCCAACTCTAATTGACAGGGGGCTTCAATCTCATATGGATGATGGATGGTACTCTCTTGCTTGAAGTTGTAGACTCTCTCAGTTCCTTGGTATGGTGGTTGTCCATCATCTCCTCCTTGCCAGTTGTACTGGGTGAGTCCAACAAACTGGGTATTAGGTGCTGCAACTCAGTTGAGATTCAGGGCCCAGCTGGCACATGAACAGCTCAAAGATTCAAGACTCCTGGATGTACACTTACCAACTCTGGTACTAATTATAGGTTCAAATAGAAGGGACAGTATAGCCATGTGTGGGGAAATCACAACTGACTCCAACACTGTCACACTGGGTAGCATAAATTCCAAAGTAGGGCCCACTGACAAGGCACCAAACTCCTGAGCTATCTGCCCTGACCATAGTGTCTGGATGTCTCCAGAGCCCTCAGAAGCCCTGCTATTTGGGGTAGTATCTACTTTTGCTGTCAATGAGATCCTGCTGAGACATGCATAAGCATAACCTCTGGAATGACTTCCCAACTCCCTTTGAAGTCTCTTAGCCATATAAACTCATTTGTCTTTACCTTTTCCCCTTTTGATCAATGTATTTTTCCAGTTGTATTATTAGCAATCCCTTGGTGCTAGGAATGCTCATCCCTATGTGTCATGTCCCACACTGGGGGAAAGTTATTATTATTATATTTTGTTTGTTTGTTGTTTTGTTTTTATTTTATTTTGGGGAGAAGTTATTGCATTTATATGCTGAGTTTGGCTTATAGAGAGGCCATATTTGAACAACAAGGAGGCTCTCATGGGGTAACTCTTAAGCACCCTATAATACTAGGCTAAGTTTCAATTTCAAGAGTAAATGTTCATAAGCACAGTCATCAATATCAAGAGTCTGCCAATGGACCATCCTCCTTCACTAGTCATTGCCCTGGTACTTGGGGATTCTCACTGCTCCATTAGAGTATATGGCAGAGCTCCCCAGGATGGGAATTTGATATTGCAAGTTCCATTGATGTTCAACGTCTGGCTGCTCCTTCTGTGGTTTTCTTTCAGTCTGATTTTCATTGTCTTACAAAGAACTCCTCTAATAGGATCAAGAACCATGCTGATTGAGGTGGGCCAAGTCTTAACAGAAGAATGCTGTTCAAAAGAGTCTCCTATCCTGGCATAATAGGAGGTTGTGGCCAGTCCATTTACCAAGGAATCATGAAAATCTGTTGCCACAAAGAGGACAGAAATTTAAATAATGTGCAGAGAGACAAGCTTTAGTAAAGGCAGCAACTGGTCCCTTAGGAGTAAGGAATTTTCCTAATGTGAATGGAGTGAGGTGGCTCACAGGAGATGGGTCCTTCATTTATATGTAAAGTTGAAAATTGTGATCTTCTGCCAAGATTGCTTTTAGAATTAATGACCATAGTTACATCTAACATTTAAGTGGAATGTTCTAAGCATTTTTATGTTAATATTCTTATAAACTCTCTGAAAAGGACACTGTTACCTCAATTCCACTTTCTGAAGAGTAAATGGAGGGACAGAGAGGGTAAGCAAAGTGTCCTAAGTGGTTCATCTAAGAAGGGAAGAACTGGTGCTGAAATCCAGGCAGTGCAGCTATAATTAGTGAGTTGTATAACATTATGCCAGGAAGAACCTTCCCATCTTATTCCTTAAGAGAAACCTCTAGGCATATCTTAGGTAGTCAGGCTATCCTCATTTACATTCAGAGGCTGAAAATTTCAAGTCTCTCCTTTGCATCAATAGAAATTATCTTTTTTTATACTCATGTTTAAGAGGTAAGCACTCCTATTATAAAAATTATTCACTCCCTTTTATTTCAAAATATGCACATATATTTATAAACACATATTTATACAAATATATACATATATATTTATTCATTCATATATTGATTGATAGATTTATACACACAATACACACATATATACACACATACATACATATAATATATATTAATTATTTTCTACTTTCCACATAGTTGTTCAGTGCCAGCTCTATCCAGTGCTCTGTAAAATTGGCTATGAAGCATAATTATCAATAACACTCTTGAGACTTCATACCACAAGGAAGAGCACAGAGCTTGTCTCTGAGTTATAGGGCATAATGTCTTGCCTCATGTTTTGCCACCTCCCAAGTGTCTCAGCTCTGAAAGCAGCAGTGGTGTTTTAAAAGTGCATTCATATTGTGCATTCAGTATTTCTTGTACATTATTGTGTATGTAGCTGCTCCTGTTTTGAACAATACAAATATCTTTTGAATAATCTGTTCTAAAAACAATGACATTCATGTATATAAAATCATAGCTGGCATCCTATCTTCCTTTCCCTCTGACTTGGGGACATGCAGGGACCATACATTTATGGTCCCCTCTCTGGCTTCTTTCTAGGATCTTGCAGGGTCCCAGCTTCCATATCTTGGGATCTCTACATCTTCCTCACCCTTCAACTCCCCCTCCCACCTCAGCTCCCCAGCACTTTTTTCCTCAAAGTCAGAGTATAAAGATCCTTAATTAGAATTCTATGGGAGGGCTTTCCCACAATAAGTCAGGTTAACAACAGTAGGGGATCTGAGAACACAACAGTGAAGTATACCCAGTCCCTTATTTTTCCTAACCTAGAAAACACCACCAAACCATTTGAGAATCACTAAGTGGTGGCAGACATTTTACTTAATGTTTTCCTTGGGAATCTCCAACTCGAAGCGATGCTAAACAGATTATCTTGCTATCCTAGAATTCATAAGGGAGTGGAGAGATAAGGACAAAGGACCAATAGAATATGTTTTTAAGACCTGGGTTATGGCCCCAACAAACTCCTGTTGCAGGAGTGCTCTATGTGAGGTTTTTCTAATTAGTTTCCAATTTAAATGATTATACCCACTCTCCCAGCTGCTTCCCATTAGAAGTCTAATTTCACACACCTATAGCAGTAACATAGAGAAGTGATGTAATTTGCCTTGTCACTACTATAATAAGGAAGATGGAAAAACCTTGTTGAATCACACAAATCACAACTCGAAGAAGAATTGTGGCAAAATGGATCAAGGGAGGACAATATTGCA
The DNA here is from genome assembly GCA_029593785.1 of Cabassous unicinctus. Lineage (NCBI taxonomy): Eukaryota > Metazoa > Chordata > Mammalia > Cingulata > Chlamyphoridae > Cabassous > Cabassous unicinctus. The sequence continues at coordinate 26,449 of JAQZBX010019289.1, forward strand.
AATTGTTACTCTGAGACTTGCTCACAGGGTATTTAAAGTCAAAACAGACCATAAAAGAGTTAAAAGGGAACACAGGTATTCTGAACTCTTTACTTGGTTCCCACAGGAACCTCAACGTTGCCCTCTGAGTTTTCCTCCTCTTTATATATAGGAGGTGACAGAGATGCAGAGAGAGAGCTTAAGACACACTCCAGAGATAGTGACAGGTGGGGACAAATACTTAGGCAGCTCAGGTCCTAAGATACTTGATCACACCTTGTAGGGTATGAACATTATATACACCAGTGAGCTCAGGATGGATCAGATACTATGATATAAAGTTTTTGAGGAACATGATTTATTTTCTCAGTGTAGAATAAGCTTTGAAATTCTATTTAACTTGTTAATTTTTCACTCCTGGGGACAATGTTAATGTGCCATAGTAGCAGCAAACATGAGAAATTCACAAGAATGAAAAACCAAAGGGGTTTCTTTACTTACATCATGGAACACACTCTTCATCCTCCACCAACAAACACACACAGTGAATATCTGGCAGGGATTCCTGGGGTCAGATTCCAAGGAGCAGGCTGTGGAGGAGGGGCCTTAACCACCCCCTGTACTTAAGCAGTCCCCTTTCTGGGCTTCTCCGGCCGCTGTAGCTCTGTGCATCCTGGGCTGGGAACAGTGATTTGGGCCTGCCATACTTCCAAGTGGAAGTGAGCTCCTAGACAGGATAACCTCCTTGAGCCCCAACAAATACACCAACAAACTGTGGTGGTCTCCTGACTGGACAGGACAGAAGGTTGGTGCAATGAAGTTGGGGAGGACTGTGGCTCAGCAGGGTTCCAGTGGGGAATCACATGGGAGGCCACAGAGACCTTTTGTGCTGCACTAGGAGCTTTATGCTGGGTTGTCCAGAGAAGTGAGGGTGGGATTCAACACCGGGGTCCAGGCCTGGTGTGGGCAGGAAAGTCTGGGTGTGGGGTGGAGGCTCACTGTCTCTTGGTCTTTCCATTGGTACTTCTTCCTGAAATTTCAGTGTTGACTGTGCTAGGGAGTCCACTGCACCCAGGCTCAATGTCCTGACACTGAACACCCTGAAAACAATCTCAATGATTCAGCCACAGTCAGGGGAGGGGGCACATTTTCACCACCAGACACATCCCAAAACATCCTCCTCTGTGGACCTCCAGCCAAACTGCCTTTTCTGAGTAAACCTTGATAGAAGCCCTTCAAGTTCATCCACATTGACAACGGTGCAGCCTACACTGGAAGGAGAAATGCTTCATTCCTGCACAACCTATGGGGAACTACAGTAGCTTTGGGAATCCTCAGGTGTGTCCATGTGAGTAATTAGCTTCTTCTTCACCCCTGAGGCTGAGGAGGGACCTTTGTCATGGCTTCTCTGAGGTATTTTTCTTTAAAATTTCATTTTCTGCACTGTTCCCAGAAACAGGTTTATTCTCTACTTTCTCAAGTAATATTTTAGTGAGTTGTATTTCACCAAATATCTTTTCATGAGGGCTTTGCTAATTCAAAATCTGGCATGCTGTAGGACTTTTTATGGATTCAGGACTCTTGTTTAGGACAATCATGATAGAGATTCTGAGAGAAAGGAAATGCATCTATAATACTGAAAAGAGTATGCAAAATATTGCAAACTTCCAGTTGGGAAATTGGGAACTGGCCAGTTCTGACTTAGCCATATTGGAGCCAGAGGTGAGAGGGAAAATGGTGCCCCTATGTATATACTTTTATTAAATTTTTAATGGTTAATTTTCCTGCAACACTTGCATAGATGAAAAAAAGGTTGAAAAGATTATAAATATGGGTAATACAACCCCCAACATTAATTTTAAGTGTTATTTACTAAAAAATTCAAAATTTATAATAATTTTATGTTTCTGGGTTTTGTAAAAGCAAACTTGGCAGTGAAATTTTTGAAACACACTTTTTAATTTATCTTGTTTTCAAATGAGAAAATTGCTATGTTTTATAAATTCTCATGACCCAGTGATGATCTTATTTTTCAGCTCAGCTTACTGAAATGTCTTTTGTTTTACTGTGGCTGATATTGTTTAAAATATATATAGATAAGTTGATAGAGGTGATACTTGTACAATGTGAGAATATACTAAATGTCACTGAATTGTACGCTTTAAATGGTTAATTTTATTTTAAGTGAATTTTACCATAACAAGATATGCATGCCACTTCCAAATTAGGACAAATTTGTAATAAGTAAAATTTGTGCATTAAGGGAAATCAGTTTTTGAAGTTGGATGGTGGTTTTCAATACTTACTATTGCATATTGCGTTCAACATTTCTTCAGGGCTTAAATTATCATTTTAAGAGCCATATAAGAGGCTGTTTTTTATATATCAGATGTATTCTTTGAAAGTAAATTTCTCATGATGAAAATTCAAAATCTGGAAGTACTTAGTCGAATATTGTGTATATTCATGGGAAGGTGAAATTAGAATGTCTCATTTTTTATATGCCTGCTTCCTGTAATAATCATTATTTTCATCTGGTGATGAAACATTTTCCAATTCTTTATCTCTTTCTCTACCTTCAAATTTGAAAATATATTCACATGTCTCATTAAAATTTATATTTTTCAAATATACAGCAAGGGGATCTAGGCTTTCTAATAACCATTCACCTTTACATATTATCAGGATTTTTTGTGGAGCTTTATAACTAATTTCTCTTGAGTTTGTATATCATCTCACACTAATAAGTTGCATCAGTATTTGTAATCTTTTTGCATGAAAAAATTATTTCAGCTTATTATATTTCTTCATCTTATACCATATATACATTAGATATAGTCAATATTATATATACATTCAATAAAAGTTAATTCGTGCAATAACTGCCCTGATTACATTTGCTTCTCTATTTCCTTGGCACATAAAAGTAAATTACTGAATTTTGTAGACTCCAGCCCTTCTCTGGCTTGCAAATCTCCCCATGATCACATGATTGCCTCATGTACCAAGGGAATTAAGGTCTCCCAAAAGATTCTGGAGAGTCAGGCCTCAGGCTTGGCAGTGGGAGTTATATAATACATGTATTTCTCCATGACTTTCAACCTGGGCAAAAGGCAATCAACCTTCAGAACATGCAACAGAGGATGGAGTTCCTGTGAAAATCTAATGCAAATATGTTAGTTTTTTCACAACATCCCAAACCACTCAGGCACCAAAAATATAGTGCTATTAATATAATATTCACATATTTCCTCTTTAATAATATCCAGACTCTTAAAAGGTTCATTTCATTCACAACTTTGGTTGAACTGCAACTTTGGTTGAAGCCTCTGAATGCTTTGGTGGCATAGTAGTGTTGCCAGATTTTGTCTAGGTTCTTGACTAAAATACAAGAAATGAGTTTCAAGAGCAAGCCACATTGATTAGAGAAATAATCTATTAAGGTAGGGAGGGAAGAGAAATGGGAGAAAATTACAGATCATAGATCCCTGGTAGAAAGGAAGGGGCTGAAGAGTGATTAAAAAGGGCTTATTTATAGACTGCAATTGCCCTTATAGATTATAAATGCCCAGGTTATACTTGGATGTCCATTATGGCAGGGGAAAAGTGGCAAGAGCCATGTGCAGAAAGCAGGAACTAGGGCAAAGGCAAGAAGAAGACTGCTTTGGCTTCCTGCTTGCTTTTTAAACCATGAATTATTCTGCCCCTTTGCTAATGGGATGGATGGAATTCCAGCTGTTTGCTCTTCTGATTGATTACCCCACCCATCAATCCCCCAGGAAGGCCCAATAATAAGGCCCCTGGAGAATACCTGAGGCTTCTCCTGGCTTCCAGAGGAAATCTCATTTTGAATGGAATTTCTCATGAGGGTCTTCGAGCAGGCATCTTGGGGGTATTGATGTCCATGTGAACTTTTTGTGAGGTTCCAGATCTGTCTATTGATTCCCTATCAAGCCTGCTTCATTCCCCACTCACAGAGTTTACACCTTTATTCTTAAAGGGGTGCTGAAGGGAGATGGTCTTTCTTCTATAATTACTTCCTGCTGGTTAAGGGCAATAGGCCCTACCTAACAAAGTTGTAAAACCCTCTGGCTGTTCTGTTTTGGTTAGAGGAAGATGGATCTCACATCCTGGGTGAAGCTGGATGAATTCCCCATATGTGTAACAAGATGTTGATCCTGGAAGAAATAAACTTGATTAGAATCTTGAGGATATATGGTCCCACAAAGGATACTGGACCACAAAAGTAGAAAAGGCTAAGTGTTTATAAAGTCTGCATCTTCCCAAAGTTGGTGGGAAAAGATATTCTTCCTTCAGTTATTTTATCCTGTTGGTTAACTCGAGGGAGAGATTGAAATAGACAATGGGGTTAGGTATAAATTGCCAATCCCAGTTCCAAGGTAGAGGAGAGGAATGACAAGAGGCATTGCCCTTATATTTAAACTACAGGAAGTGAAAACAGACAAGATTTCTTAAGGGGTGTTTGGTTTGCCATTCCCCCTAATAATAGGCTTTTGGGCTAGAGTTAGAGGGAAAAGCTGGCTTTGACACAGACACTACTTAGCTTTGTCTCTTGACTAGGTATTTCAGGCCATCCAATGGCTGGCACTCATATGTCTCATCAGATGCTTCTAGTGAGCTGGCACTTCCTTGGGCAGCTGGCTTCACTTGGGATAAGTGCACCAAGCTGGAAATTCCTTTAACGTTAATAGCTGTGGGAGTGATAGAACTACAGAGTAAAGGTCCTTCCATTTTGGCTCTAATTGAGAGTCAGGTTTGTTGTTATTTTTTTGCCAAGTTTTGATCAGAACCTGGTTTCAAGGCCCTGGGTGAGGAAAGGTTGTCCATGGACCATCTCAAAGGGGCTAAGCTGAAGTGGGTCTTAGCCACCTCATTTGCTGTTTCCCTTCTGGACGGAAAACACTTAGCCCTGGTAGGATGGCATGTGGATTTGCCAGTCCTCCCCAGGCTATGAGTGGGACAGGGTTTGGAATAAGGGCTAGGAGGGAGACCTGGGCTAAGCATGTCTTCCTCCTGCTGTGGGGTGAAGACTGAAGGTCACCCCCAAGTTAATTTGGTGGCTTTTTAAATTAAAAGGGCTGTTGCCCCCACTGCTCTCAGGCAAGGTGGCCTATTTTTATATTATAGATATGTTCATTAACTACTTAGAAAATGAAGTTTACCAGGACTTTTAACATGTTCAATGTCCCTCTGCATGTGGTCTAGAATTGAGAAGATATCACCATAATCATCATGTATATATCTAGAGGAGGTAGAGGTTCAGTACTTAATAAAAATCAATGCAATCCTTAATGCATAAGTTTCTCTTTGAGCTCCAATAGATTTAAGCTCCAAGTTTGCAATACTCTTCATGTTATCTCTCCATGGGAAGAGGTCATAATGCCAATTGTGTTTAAGTTCTACTCACAGTACTCTGGTAATCATTGCTCCACTTGGTATGTCCTTCACACAGCCAGCATACTGCAGCACCATTGACCCTAAAGAGAAGCAAGAAAGTAGGTTCCAGTATTCCACTGTCCTGGTGCATAGCACCCTTCAGCACTAGGAAACAGTCCCAGTCTGTAGGCAAAATCCATTGTACATTTGGTTATATCAAGCCATCATTAGCTGCTGCAGGAGTTTGAAACTGCAACATAGTCACCATTGACTTCAGGAGCACAACCAGAGATGTAGTAGATTTATTGTTTTAGGGGTCAGTGACCAACCTAGCCAATAACTCAAATGCAGAGGCAACATGTAGTGTATTGAAGGCCTGGTTTGAATGCACAAGAGCTAAGTTTTCTGCTTCTCTAGAAGCAGAATAAGCAATTTCACTTATGATTTATACAGTAAGCTCACTTGCAAGACAGTATTGACTTTTAAAGACTCATTTTTAGATTACCTTTCACCATTATCCAATTTGTAACAGGTGAACCCCAATTCTGATTTCCTAGGCACAAGCAAACTGACAAAGTTAAACACAGATTTCAAAGTTGAACACAAAGTTAAGTGCAGATTAAAACAGAAGAGAGAATTTTATAACTTTAGCATTTCTAGGAACTCTTTGATCTTAATTGATGGCACATGAGGTTTCTTATTTTCCAAGAGAGGTTTAATAACTGGTTTGGATCTTGATTCCTATTCACAACTTTTTTAGGCACAACTGAGTTTAAACTAATCAAAGTTTGAGGTGTGTTTCCTCATTTCTTTAAGGAGACATGACATCAGGTTTCTGTCCCTCAGATCTATCTTTCCTTTTTTACACTGGTTTAACTGGAATTTAGGTTTCCATACAGAGGCTGCTCTTGGCTATACTGTGGCCACATGGACCAGTAGTAGGCAAATTTTCCTAATTCTTGAGAAGTCACTCTTGTGGGGAGTCTGCTGGTAGGCTAAAGACCATGCCCATTATTCTAGGAGAATGAAGAAACACTTTTTAGTTGCCTGACTTGGCGTTCCAGAGTCCAAGTCTGAGTAAAACATTTACGACTCCAAATAACTTACGTCCTGAGAATTTAATCCAGAGCTCTGATGACAGGCATTCCTGTGGCCAGCTTAGGTTTTGGAGGGGTGCTTGAAAATCCCAAATCTCAGACCAAAGCACCCAAGATGGATTGTTGGGAGGCATTGGGAGCAGTTACCCCAAATTGAGGTGCCTTAGCAAGATCTCAGGGGATGATTGGCTGCCCTCTACACAGAAGGGCCCAAAGCATGTGGGCCATTCAGAGTTTACTTCTCTGGTTCTTGGAACCACTACCTTCTAGGGTCTGAGACTGACTGCACTGTTATGGAAACTAAACCTCCTGAGCTAAGTCTCAGGGGGAGTTTTGTTGCTCTCTGAACCAAAGTGCCCAAGGCTTCAAGCCTTGGGGGACATTCAGAGTTACTTCTCTGGTTCTCACTACCCTGAGAATCAGAGAACCTGAAGCTCAGTGTTTCCAGGGCTGTTCTGGACTTGGAAGACAGACTGAATAGATCAGATGCCTTCCAAGCTGAATATTGCTCCTTCCTGGAGAAGGGGCAGAAAAAAACTTATTCTTACAAAGGTCCTAGTTTTATGACTTTACTGTCTAGGAGTTCCCCAGTTAGACCAGCCATCAAAAAGCCATTAAGGGAAGCGGGTGTGGCTCAGTGGCTAGAGCCCCCGTTTACCATATGGGAGGCCCGGGTTCGTGTCCCGAGGCCTCCTTGTGAGGGCACGCAGGCCTGAGCGGTGCCGGTGCGGTGGGCTGATGCAGCAACCTCACGGCAGGAAGTGGGTGTGGTGCAATGGATAGCGCACCCGTTTACCATATGAGAGGCCCCAGGTTCGCTTCCCGGTGCCTCCTTGTGAGGGCAGGCCGGCTCGCATGGCGCCGTGGGCTGATGCGGCAAGACCTCACAGCAAGGGGGAGATAAGCAGACACGGAGAAGACACGCAGCAAATGGACACAGCAGCACAAGCAGCAAGGCGGGGGATAAATAAAATGAAATAAAATAAATCTTA